>CAIGRB010134535.1:20458-54761 GCA_903798255.1 Fraxinus quadrangulata
GACTCATGTGATTCTTGACCGGCTTCCAGCCACGAACTTGAAGGTCCATCTATATTGTGTCGCCGCTGAGAGATCACAATAAAGATTTATAAGGTCAAAAAAATGGTATTCAAAGCTCCAATCGCCTTCTAAAGTGAAGGATCAAGAAACTGCCTGACGGTATTCAATCTCTGGTTGGATTTAGTTCTGATGATCGTGAATCCTCGCCGGAACCATAGAAGTCCACCTCTGTATCAACCTTAGCATCTTCAAGCTGAGCAGTTTGCCATAGAACTCCATGCTGAATAGAATCCATATCTTCCAGAACACCCTCATTGTCATTACCTTGTTGGGTAAAATATCTTTGGGCATTTTAATTTAGGTGCTCAAGGTTTGATTTCAATTGGCTAAGGCGTGTTCGTGAGTTGCACTTTAAATGAGCTGGCATTTGATTTTGATTAATGCTCATTGGACGGATAGGGATAGAGAGCTAAGGTGACGTGACAGATAATAATTGAGTGTTGTGTTTTTATTTTTTTTCAAAATTGTCCAATCATGTATTGACACGTGTTATTCTTATTTTTGAATTTGCTTTTGAATCTGTTTGTGTAGTATGACTCCACATAGGAAGGTGTTCGAAACAGAAGTTGTCCAATGTGTGCAGTGTGCAACTTAATAAAATTCGACGGGGAATATGGTACAATTTGAAATATAGCACCATACACGAAGTTCGTGAAACAATTAACTCATCGTATTCCCAACTGATTTACATCATTCAATCACTTTTTAAACCAGCTGGTAAAAGTTGGCTCAACCGTAAACCCTTTTTCCCAATTTTCTTGAATTCTCTTTCTGATAAATTCCCAACCCATACTAGCGTTACTGGGTTTCTTCATGTATAATTAGAAAGACATAAACTTGTATATTGAGATGGCGGGAGGATATAGGGCGGAAGATGATTACGATTACTTGTTCAAAGTGGTTTTGATTGGCGATTCTGGTGTTGGAAAATCGAATTTACTTTCGAGATTCACGCGCAACGAGTTCAGTTTGGAGTCAAAGTCTACGATCGGCGTTGAATTCGCCACCAGAAGCATTAATGTAGAAGATAAGATCGTTAAAGCCCAGATTTGGGATACCGCTGGCCAAGAACGGTACTATAGTTTATTACTCGCTGATTTTACTTTTAATTTTTTTTCTGTAATTTAAACTTTTTTATTGTTGCGTCTGTTATGAAATTATTGGAATTCGAATTCTTTGCTCTTGTTGTAAAGAAATGGAGAAATTAGGGTTTATTAGTGGTGGGGTTCAAATTAATGAGGAAAACTTTAGGCCGTGTTTGGTATAAGGGAAAGTAGAAGACAGACAAATAAATAACTATGTAGGATATTTTGCATTTGGGAGATTATGAATGAATTTCAATTTTTTGGGCAATCAGAAGGAAGTTTTGGGACAGGCTTAAGGACTATGGTAGATTGTTGTGGCAAGTAAAGCACCTTCTCTGAGGTTTCAATAGTTGGACTATGTTTTGAGGCTCAAAGGAATATGTCTACGTCTTCTGTAGTTTTTATTGCACAAGAGCAAGGATGAAACTGTGATATTGAAGTTGAGTGATATGATTCAGGATAAATGTGTGCGGTTTTGTAGCCCTTGAAAGCTTTTTCAATTACAAACAAATTGCCCCATCTTTCTGGTCGTGAATTCATTATATGAGGCAAGAATAGGGAGTTAAATGTTTCATTACTCACTGAACTTATACTTCCGTCACGCTTTACTCACTAAATTTTAAAATGCTTTGATCACTGAACTTTACTCATTGAATTCAACTATTCAAAAATTGAAAATTTTGAAGTATAAAATACATTACACAAAAACGACGCCCTTCTTTCCTCTTGAATTACTTTGTGACGACTCTAAAAATTATATTTTGTTAGTATTAATTAATATTATTGAATCTAAATCGACATTACATAGCCTGTTTGTGATATAATTTTTTATTTCTCGACGTAAAGGAAGATTATGATCTAAATGAAGATTTATGTCAATTTAAAGCTAGTATTCTTCTTTTCCCTTGAACATAGCTTTTGACGACTAGAAAAATTATATCTTCTTGACCAATATCAATATTTCCGTCTTAGAGTCTCATTATGTAGTCGATATTTATTTTATTTTTTTAGGTCGACCACTCGAAAAGTTCAATGAGTAAATCGTGACAGGGGTATAAGTTCGGTGACTAATGAAATATGACGAGTGTGTTGGAGTGCAACGTGTTAAAAGTTCAATGACTATTCGAAAGTATTTTAAAATTCATTGAGTAAAGCATGATGAAGGTATAAGTTAAGTGATCGGTTAAAAGCATTTTAGAGTTCAGTGAGTAAAACGTCATGTAAGTATAAGTTCAGTGATCGATGAACATTTAACTCCGAGAATAGGTGTGCAGAACTGAATGTGCGCTCTCATTTATGTCTGTTGTTTGTTTATATTGCATGTTTAAATTCATAATTCTCTTTTCGATTTGTCTTAAGATACCGTGCAATCACAAGTGCATACTACCGGGGGGCAGTTGGTGCTTTGCTTGTTTATGATGTCACTCGACATGTGACATTTGAGAATGTTGAAAGATGGTTGAAAGAACTCCGAGATCACACAGACCAGAATATTGTGATAATGCTTGTGGGCAACAAGGCTGATTTACGTCATCTACGTGCTGTCTCCACAGAGGATGGTAAGGCTTTTGCCGAGAGAGAGAATACATACTTTATGGAGACATCTGCACTCGAGTCTATGAATGTCGGGAATGCTTTTACGGAAGTACTCACCCAAATATACCATGTGGTTAGTCGGAAGGCACTTGATATTGGAGATGACCCTGCTGCCCTGCCCAAAGGGCAAACCATAGACGTTGGGACCAAGGATGACGTTTCAGCGGTGAAGAAGGTTGGTTGTTGCTCAGTCTAATCAGAAGACTCATGGATCAGTAGGCGTTGCATTCTCCTTGAAATGCATGAATCCATGAACTGGTTCAACTGTGCTAGTTCTTTTTGTTGTCACTATACTCGCAGTGATTATCCTCGAGCTAGAGCAGCTCAGTTTTGGAGTTAAGAGGTGTTGTTACAGTACTTCTCTCTTTTTCTCTTTCAATCTGTATTGTTCCATTTGTGTAATCTGATCTCCTGTTGTATTATAGTGCAGTTTGCATGATCTCTGGATTAAAATTCTTCAAAATGGTGATTTTCAATGTTTCTTATAATTTATGAATGAGTTGTTACAATCAGACATTCTCAAGTGTGCTGATAGATATTATATCATATTGCATCATAGCACTAGTTGCATTTTTCAGTTCCTCAAACCTTTCATCAACTTATCAATGGTGCACTTTATCTTCGCAATCTTGAATGCTTAAAGAAACTGCATGCTAGAAATACTTAAAATTGGACTTGTTCCAGAAATCCACCCATCTGTACATACAATCTGAGGTAGCATCAGTTTTTCACAACAGACAGCCCAATATTGAAAACCTTTGGGGGAAAAACACAAAATCCCTTGAGCATTCGGCAGAATAAATCAACTACAAGTAAATAGAGGGTTTTATGCAGAATTCAACAAACAAATGAGAAAATCTGTACACTTTGCAAGAGACGGACACAAAGGCTAGCAACTGTTTTAGGACACGTTGACTGCTACTCTATGCCTGAAAGCATTTACATAAATACATAACCAAAAAGTTTGTACTACGAATATTTGTAAAATGACAGAAGGCCCAATTTGTTAAACTGGTCTTTCAACTGCCATGGCCTCCTTTATTTACATATCCTTCCTGTCAATTACCAATGCTGTTGCTTTGCATATGGGACAAGTATTTTTCACGAGCAGCCACTTCTTTATGCAATCTCCATGGCATTCGTGTCCACAATCCAAGATTCCAATATTTTCTTGATCCTCATAATCAATCTACATAAGAGTAAGATTGAGCAAACAAAGATCAATGTAAAGGTTTGTTCATACAATATCCAATTATAACAGTGGAAGCAGCTATCCATGGTAGTTTGAGCAAAAGGGGCACTTTTTGGTTAGCATATAAAAATCGGGTCAATAGCAACTTTAATCGCTCAACTTATAGCATTGTTTCACTTTGGCCATCGACCTTTTTTTGTTTGTTGAATTAACGGAAATGTGAAATGCTGATGTGGCATGAAAAAATTGTTGGTGCTTCATTTATATTGTCGGATTAGGTAAAACCGTGTCTTGTTGAACAAATTGTGCTTTCTTTCTTTCTTTTTTACTTTATAAAAGTCCATTTTGAAATAGCAACTCGTCCAACAATACACATTTATGCCAAACTACATGATAAAAATAACGGACTAACCAATTTTTCATACCACGTCATCATTTTTCTTAATCACGACACATTAGTGTTAATTCAAGGGGTCAAAATGCCTAAACTGAAGCAAAAACGAAAGTTAAATGACTAGCTAAAACAAAATAAAAATTGGTGACCCAAGTGAAAAAACAATGTAAGTCGGGTAACTTAGCCCCTAGTTGAGCCCCATTTTTCAAAAACTCACTTTTCCCCAAATTCATTTTTCAGTCACACATCCTCCCAATAAAATAAGTTTACTCGTAAACTAAAAATTTTTCCTTACTTTTTAAGAAAACATTCTCCAAAAAAAACTACCATTACAAAATCTATTCTCTCAAAAAATGGGGCTCAAACAAACCCTCAATTGTGGTTTTGATCCAAACAAAATCTGTAAACCTCCTGCTTTCATTGTGTTGTATAGGGTGGGCGATAGAGGGAGAGGGAGGATATGTCAAATAGAAGAGATTGAAACATCTGCAATTTATGTATCAAACAATATATTGTTACACTTGTACCACTTTTAATTTATCCCAAGATCAGTTCCATAATGACAGATTATTGACACAACTAATTAACTAAACAATAAACATGATCTAACATCATTTTAGTTCCATCTCATAAAATAAAATAATACCTGGCATATGACACATAAATTGACTTTCTGATCCATGCATGCTGCCTCTTCAATATTGGAACAAGCTGCCGATGAAGTGAAAGTTCTTGTTCTCAAATTATTTTGAATGGCTACTTCAGACAATCCAGTGCCAACACTACCAATCTGATCCCCCAGTGCAAGAAGCTCCTGTCAAAGAAAACGTAAGTTCAAAAAAATTGTCACGGGTCACATGAGGGTTAAAAATATTGTTTGTCACCAAACTTATATGTTATATCACTTTGGTCATCAAGCTTTTTTTGGTCCAAATTCGTCTATGAATTTCGTTTTTGCCTTTGTTTCAGCACTTAATCTAGCAAAAGTAACGGATTTGCCAACTTGTATGACATCACTGATGATGCAGCTAAAAAGATCCACTAATGCATTGGTTTCGTTCTCCAAATTGCCAAGATGCTTAGGGGCTGTTCTCTATGTGTTTCAGTTTTGTATTTTGAGTTTTGAATTCATTTTGGGTTGTGTTTTGAGAGTCCATTTTGAGATTATTGGTAATGTGTTCTTTTTGACAATTTGAAAAATTGTTTTGAAAACAACCAAAACGCGTTTTGAAAATTTTGGATTGATTATAACTGAAAACACCCAAAACGGTNATGCGTTTTCAAAAATTAGATTTAGAACGCATTTTCACTGTTTTGAATAATCGAAAACAGAAAACCTTTTGAAAATGATAAAGAGAACAGACCCTTATATTTTACTAATCTGTGTTTCATAAATGCATTTATTTTTTAGAAAGAAGCATTTTTGCCTATTTAAACAACAAAATTCATGGACAATTTAACCAAGTCATTATTTCTATCATACAAGCGACAGGTAGAAGGAATGCATAAATTGTTCAATGATTGATTTGGAACGAAAAGATAAAAAGAAAACTGCTGATAAAAGTGAAACGACGCCATAAAAGTTCAGTAACTTAAAAAAGAGTGTCTTTACCCTCATACAACCATACATCACATGGTCGCACAGCTGAGGAAAACCATTTTCAAAAGCTGCTCTAAAATCTTAAAAATAAATCACATCAGATCAATATAACCTCCTCAGTTACCTCGTATGACATGTGATCTATATCCAGACGCATATCCCAGTGCTGATCTATAGAATCTCCTGCTTCATTATAGCCAGGAATCTCTAGCATGGCAACTCCCTAAAAATGTCCGTCCATTACAAACAAAAAGAAAAATTACTGTAAGTCTCTTGTTCATCAAACGCATCAATGTAAAACATAGTCATCAACCAAATTATCCAGTTATGACAAAGCTAAAAGGTATTTAAATGAAACAGAACTTCATACAGGCAAACGCTAAAACTAAAATAACAATGAAAACATTACATCTTCTGGCAGAAACCTCAAGTGAGGAAGGTTGGGGAGCCTTGCATTTGAATCTAGTAAGAGTTCCCTTCTATGAGGTTCGTACAACCGAAAGCCTGTTGGCAAAACAGGTGCTACAAATGTAGGCCCAGCATCTGCAACACCCTGGAGAGCATTGACACTGCTATTTGAAGAACTGATCGTCGATGTTCTACTTGAAGATGTAGCCACTTGAGATGGAAAGTTATAATTATATCTTCCGACCCCTTGCATAGGTGGAGGTGGATGATGAAGATGGGGTTGGCTCTGAGCAATGGGAGAATGAAGAAAACCACTAGAACTTCTGTTAATGGCTGTCATTTGATAACCTTGTACACCAATATTCCCAGCTTCAACATAAGGTCCATTCACATTTGCTGAGATACCAAGGATTAGAGAAGGGGGTGAGAATCACATAGAGAAAATCATCAGAACAGAAACCAGAAATTCAAAAACAAATGATGACAACGATAGCCCAGAATAATTTATAAAAAAAAATGCACATTTACCGTGTACATATGGTGAATTGAGAGCCTGGTTCCAACAAGTGCCGTTATCACCACAGTTAAAATGCATGTTCAACCAAGGATTGCAGAGCAACTGCACTGATTGAGCAACATGATTTCCTTGAAAATGATTAGGGTTATGTGCCAGAGCAGATTCAGGTCTATTACTCAAACTTCTATGAGATCCACTTTCAACCATTGATGTAGGGTCATCACCAGCATACTCAGGTGGCAGAAAAGAAGCAGGAACGGACTCAGTCGGCCTTGAAGTCACAGGGGAAACAAAAGAACTAAGGCCCACTAAAGCATTTTGATAATAGTAATTTCCCGGAAAACCTTCAGCATTCTTTCTCTTAAATGAGCCTCCGACTCCATCCGCGTAAGGAATGATTCTTCTGTAGTTCTCTGTAGGAATACCAACAGTTCTGTGAGTGCTTGAGAGTGACAACTGATCGTGCACACCATGATTTACCGGAACAGGGAAATCCCTAAAACCAGATGGGGGTGCCACATATGGATTATAATGACCTGATGGTGCGGCAACAGTTAAATCAAGATTGGAGGCCGGAGGCTGGTGGTGGACAGCATTGTACTGTGCCACCCCATAGAATAAAGCACGATCATGATGGTCTGGTAAATGTTGATAATTAAAATTACAAGGGTTCCCTGGAGCAGGAACTATGGAATGAATATTAGGCTGGAGAAAGTTTGATGCAGTCCCATAAAAGACACAAGGATCAGGATGTAGATGACTGGGACCTTGCTGATTTGTTTGCAAATCAATCATATGACCTCTGAACTGTGTGTTCTGATGCATGTTGTACGAGATGCCTGTATCAGATGAATATATATATATAATTAATAATTGAACCCAGACTAAAACTGTCATAGAACAAAAGATAAATTTCAAGTGAACTCACTGAACATGGCATAAAGAAGTCAGTGGGTCAGTTCATAATATGATTTATCAACACAGTCCTCCAGCGAAACGTTAAAACACAATCTTACTTCGGCTCATTATGATACAGAATAGAGATTATCTGATTCCGACTCACCATTGCAATCAACAGAAACATGGTATAAGGTAAAGCAAACTGAAAGCATGAGACGAGTACTTCACTTCACGAGAACTCCATGAGTTCATAATCTTATGATCACTTCTTAGAAAAATAATATTATTCACCTGGAATAACTAGTGAATTGCGAGTATAAAATAATGCAATATCTTTATAATAGTTGACTAGAAATTAGAGATCCATGAAACAAATAAAATTGCAAATTTTGACAGGTGTCCGAAACTTGCAGCAACACATTAATACAACAGAACAGGTAAAACACGGAATCATTACGTGAAATTAAAGCTCATCGAGGAAAGACAGCTGTAAAAATAAAACTACGACATTTTTGTCTACACACCTTTGCTCACTAGTGAAGTTACAAGAATACTCTTGAACAATTAAACAACATTTATAGAGTAACTATATCGATAAGTTTCCAAGAATCTAGAAGCAGGACATCAAAACAAATGTCTTGCAAAAACAAGTGTCTTGCAAAATTGATACTGGTCGACCTAATAACCTTCGTGGCCAGCAGAATCAAATAACCATGACTCTGTATATATGCAATTGTACACATTTCAACGAATTCAATCTCTCCGAAATGTACCCAAACGGAAAACAGCTTAAATGATTCAAGAACGCTTCAATCAAACCAAGAAAAATGGAAATTTTAGGAATTTCCAACATTAGATTATATCTCTCTGATAGATTACGTCAAGTAAAAGTGCAGATTTTAATAGCACACAGCAAATTGTTTACCGGTTATACATAACAGAAGGCATTCAAGTTTTCATCAGAGGAGAAAAGAAAAAATGAATATCATAACTCAAGTTTAGTATTTTTCTTTTCCAGCAATCAAATAAGGAAGTAAATAAACCCTACATACCCAAATAACAATAATTTCTTTTCCCCCAGTAATTTCACAGTGGAAAACCGTGCAATTGATGATTATGAAGCCCAAAACAATCATTAATAAAAACACACAAAAAAAAAAGAAACACAAAGACGGATTCACCTTTTTATCATCAAAAAGTTCCAGGCTTTCCCACGCTTCCACCTTTAATAATTACAAGCGATAAATTCCAATAAATTACTAGTAACTCCTGCAAAAAATAAACAAAAAAAGGAGTGAAACCCTAATCTTCAGAAATTCATTAAAAATTTAATAAGTGATCAATGGTCAGACAACCTACAACCCAACAAAACCAACCAAGATTATGTCTTCAAAAGACAAATGCAGGCATTACATGTATAAATATTTTTATATTAAATATTAGAACCCGAGAATAACAATAAAACAAAAAGAAAAACTGAAATAAGAATAAAAATTGATAATTGATTAAGAACTTAAAATAATTACCCAATTGAAAGACGATCAGAGGAAGAAAACTAGTGATCTGGAAGGAAAGGTAGAGAAAAATATTTTCCCATATTTAGAGATAGAAGTTTTCATGGAAGATTACCAATTACGGTTCTCTGTATTCTTGAAATGTATTATAATTGCGTGTTTATTATAATTTAACTGTTGCTTTTCTTTTAACGGTCACGATTGTATCTGAAATTTCCTGATCTACGCCTTGCTTCATAAAGTATGGAAAAGATGTGGATACCTGTGAAAAATAAGGACCGTTCTCTTTGTGTTTCAATTTTGTGTTTTGAATTTTTAATTCATTTTGAGTTTTGTAACGAGTTCTCTCCCTCTCATCTTCTCTCTCTTTCTTTAAGTTCCTTGTTTCCCTTGTTTTCAAGTTTGTTTCCATTGTTTTCATGTTTTTCGTGGAATTGGCTTGAAAACGTCCAAAACGATGATTTTATCGTTTTGTATACAAATTTTTTTTTCATTTTCAAAAATGCATTTTCGAAAATAGGAAAGAGAACGTTTTTTCACTGTTTTGAAAAATCGAAAACAGAAAACGACCCAAAACGGCCAAAGAGAACGGCCCCTAACCTTTTCGAGGATATGTAGTCGAAAATAAGTATAGAAGCAGGTTGACGTACCTACGATTTTCGGATATAAGGTGAGCTTTAGATATTATCACTTAATTTTTCATTTTATTTAACCTATCATATAACACAATTTACACTGATATTATAACATCATTGATGCTAGACAGTGTTATTCATTATTTTAGGACATGTTTAATGTAGGTTTTTTAGAATATATCTTGTGTAAATATGGTTTTTTGGAAAACGTATAGTTAAAATGTAGGGAAAATGTTGTGAGTCCGCATGTAATATTATTTTACTGAAAGAATGCTTAAAAATGGGTATTGATAAAATTGAATTTTTAAGAATTTGTACCGAACATAGACTCATTACTCAACAGTAAAAGAACACAAAATAATATCCAAAATATTTATATTATAATTAATAGTAAGACAGAGAATAACACGAATGACCAATTCAATACTACTAACTTGCAATTTATATTATAACCTGAATAGTAAGAACACAATTTTATCGTTTAGACAATATTTTGATCATCGTCACAAGTTACATTTAGGGATTTAATACTCTCATGCCTAAGGGTGAAGCCACGTATTTTTTCACTTTTTTTAGATAAGCTAGAACATAATTGTGTTATATCCATCCTTGTGAATGTATTTCTAATATTTGTTTGCTTTATTTTCATATATATGTACATGGTTAAACATGAATTCTATTTATTTTTCCAATCTTTTCAATTTTTCGAGCATTGAATAATGAAACTTGTTTGTTTCAAATAAAATGTCAATCCTTTTTTTTTTCTATTTTTTTCACTACGCTATTTGTATTTTTATCTCCGGTACATTCAAAGTCGATTACTTTAGCTTTTAATTTGCCGTTGTCTACCCACTACAACACCAATAATATGCTAACAATTTCTTTATCGTCTCTATTAAGTCCAAATTATAATTGGAAGTTTCTAAATTTGTAATTGATAATTTTCTTAGTCAAAATCATGTCATAATTGAATTATATTAGAAATTTATCAAATTGTAATCAAAGTCAAAATAAAAGTTATTGAGTCTTAATTAAAACAAAATAGTTGAAGTATAGGTCTTGAAAGAGTTCAAGATGTCTAAGAAAATCATATATAATTATTGGAATAGAATTAGAAGTCTAAAGAATGTCAAAGAGCCGCACAAGTTATGCTTCAAATTCTACGTAGCAACTTTCAATGCATTTTTCACATAAAAAACATTCGAATTTGGAGAATGTTATTTCTAGAAGAATTATAGTTCATTGAGTTAGCTTTCCAACTCATTTTGAATTAATTCAATCGGATAACGCAAGAGAAAATTATGATAAAAATACAGACGATTGCTCAGTTGCCCCTTACCTATCGCTAGCTAAGAGCTTGAGCGACGTGGATATTCGAGGAACAGTATTCGATTTTCAAGCTAATTTTTTTTTTTCATCTCAAACACTACCACATTATAAATATACACCACATGATGTCCAAAAGTGTGTTGAATCATATTCATTTGAATATCCAAAACACATTTATTGATTCAAATATTCGACCATTAAATTATTTGAGCTATAAATTCAACCAAACTTTGATTTGTTGATCTGGTCATATTGTTTCACATTAAACCATAGATCAAAATACACAAATTTTTTTGATCAAATATCAAACCACCTAATCCATCGAAAATAAACCGACACCAAAGATCGAGAGCTGTTGCAGAAGCACAAATTCAAAAGGATTAAGGTAAGGTACAAGAGTTGGGATCTGACGTTAGGAGCACGTGGTCCAAAAGAGTTAAGGTATAAATTACTAGTTGAGATTTATTTTGAAGAGCACACCTCTACGAGGATCAAAGGAGACTACAAGAATCGATGTCAAAAGTTCTAAGAGATATACCATACATGTTTAGACCGTATTTTAAGTTTGTTTCAATTTATAGTGGATTACTTACTTGCAAAATACCTAAAAATTTTACCCAATTGAGATTTCCGTATGGTCAATTTAGTGTTCTTTATTGCTTTTATATTACAAATCATGGCAATTCAATATAGGATAAATTGACAAGAAGGATTAATCACTTATAAACAATTAAAAAGTGACTTGTTGCTTTTAATTGTATAATTTCGTATGTTGAATCTAAATATTCGATAAATTTGAACTGTCGTTCCAAACCAAAAGTCCTAACTCGGCAACTGATGGTCACGGATAGTCCTTGTAATACCTGACTTTAATCTTGACCTATCTAAAGTTATTTAGGTGCTTTTTCAAGATTCAAGACATTGAATTCAAAGTAGAGGAATCAAATAAAACCATACAATTTCAATACTTGAACCATTTTGTACAAGTTACCATGGAATAATAAAATACAAAGCTAGGGTAGGGTGGGTGGGTAGGTGAGTGGGGGTTGGATTTCTTTAAACCAGAGAAACAAATAAGAGAATTAACGACAAGAAAACAGCAGAAGATCCCTTGAAAATAAAAGGTTTGATCATCGGAAATTGCAAAGAACCCGATCCCGAGTCGTTATAAGGAGAATAGAAAGGCATAGGAGGTGCATATTGACAGCACTGAACAGGAGCAGCTGGTGCCGATGGGCAGTTGCCTTGCACCACCTGAGGTGGTGGCGGAGTGCCGTATGATTGGTAACCCGAAGGCGGTGGCGGAGTGCCGTATGATTGGGAACCCGAAGGCGGTGGCGTCTGATGGTGGCAGGGATATTGACAAATGGTGCAGTTATTACAACCACTTGGTGGCGATACTGTGCCATCTCCATAACTAGCATCATCTGGTTTTGCAGAATACAGAATTGAATTGAGCAACCAAACTGTTACAAAGAACAAGAGGCTTGATGAAAAAGACATCCTTAATTTCACAAACTGAAACTATGTAAGAGAGACCCACGAAGAATGATATATATATATATAGGATGCCTGTAAGTATATATTTATATTCACATTTGAAGGCCAGAAATCCTCTGCAATGCCATCTGTACTAGAGGGCCGAAAATTTTGCCACATAGCAAGCAATGTGGCACTCGAAATGGAGGAGTGGTGGCTTTATTTTCAAACAAAAACGAAAAACCAAGTGTAGATTTGCATCAGTAACGAGAAGGATAGATCAGCAATTTGGCCATTTCTTCATGTCATTGTGACTAAAAATGAATAAGTTTTGAAGGCCACCGATAGCACACGTGAACAGTTCATGACCTTCGAAGACAATCGAGGGAACCGGGTTCTTGGATGGGGCTGACACAACTGGGGCAATCTTAATTCCGGTTTGTCTCTCGTTATTTCAAAACTTATTTTTCTACATACTCATTTTCAACCATACATTTACCCAAAAATATTCTACACGTAAACCCAAAATTTTCTCCTACTTTTTAACCACACATTCCCCAAAAATTCACTACTCAAAACAATATTTTTCCAAGAAATTGGCCACCAAACAGTTCTTAGTATATGTTTTATTTGACCTAATACCAGTGAGTGAGGTTGCTTTTAGAGAAAATTGTTGCTTATTATTAATAAAATTCATGCTAATACTTGAAAATTTTCAATAGTAAAGGTTTAACACATGCAATGTCACACATTTACGATGGCATTGTAATATATCTGTAGTCAATACAGTCCCCTAATAAATATTTTTTGAGTTGATAGAAAAGTTTTCACAACAGAGATGACTTGAATCGCTTTAAATAGAATGATGTATTTGAAACTTCTTATTTATAATTGTAATTTTCCTAAGAATGACTTCGCTTATTTGTGTAGTATGTTTTAATGTATAATCTGGCCCGACCCAATAAAAATGCCAACCCATTTTGAAGTCCATATAGTTATTGGGTGGTCTCAATTGGCAACCCGACCCGCTCTCCACCTTTCACTCTCTACTTCTTATAGTCACATGGCAGTTGGTGAAAGGTTTCCAACTTGCCATTTTCCATAAACAAATGACAGTTGGCCTGTGTGAATGCCCACAACTTGCATTCATATTCAAGTCAATAATGAGAAAAGTGTAACAATAAATAATTTTAAAAAATGAAATTGTAATTGATGAAATTTTCTTCTATGTTTGAGTTTCTATTTTGAGATTGAAAATATTCTTTTATCACATATTTGATATTTGATGGCATACATTAAATTGGACAAAAACAATAGTTATTATTCTAAATACGAATTTCTTTTTTATGATAAAACTAGAAGGTGTCTGAAAATTAATCCGAATATAGCCTAGTCAACCTTCGGGGTTCTACTAGAAAAGAATGATATGGATTTCAAGTTTTTTAAAAACAACAAAAAGAAAGAAAAAAATTGTTAAGAAAGATTAAACTTGACTTATATCATGTTAACATCATAGAACCTTGATGTTATATTTATTTTTTTGACCTCCAAATCGACAACCATAAAATCCTTTGATGCATGATCCTTCATCCATCGCAGATCGAAATTTATTATGCCCCTGTTTGAAATCCATTTTATTTCTCATTTTTTATTTCAACCACACATTCTATCAATAAAATAATATTACACATAAACTCGAAAATTCTCTTTACTTTTTAACCACACAATCTTCCATCAATCACTATTCCAAAAATTTTTTTTTACCCCAAAATGGGTGTCAAACAGGGGCTAAATAAACAAGTCCCACTCAAAATTTATGTCAAAGTGAGCCTTTCAATTACCAAAAATTCTCTTTACTTTTTAACCACACAATCTTCTATCAATCACTATTCCAAAAATTTTATTATACCCCAAAATGGGTGTCAAACAGGGGCTATATAAGTAGGTTGAACGGGTCTTACTCTTACACAAAGCTGAAATTTATTATATAAGTAGGTTGAACGGGTCTTACTCTTACACAAAGCTGGAAATGTTTGTTTTTTTTGAAGTCAAATTTTCAAATTGGAATCTAGATAAAAACATCCTAGTGTGTGTATATTTAAGCTGGCAGACAGGACAATCTGGTTTAGCGTAGACTTTTTCTTCCAATCCTTGCGTGGAAATGATTCCTTTCTATAAATTGACTTAACAAATTAAGACTCAAAAAATTAAACTAAAAATCCCTGTTGATAATACTATATTATGCAAGCCTATCTTGCATGATAATGCATATCAACTGGCCAAATAAAGATTAACCTAATCCATAATATAATATTTCCATGATAATTCATGTTTAATGAAGATTAGCAAAATAATAAAGACTACTTATTTCTTTGTCCATTTAACACCATGAAACAAGAAGGAAAATACTGACCTCACCTTGTTGATTGAAAGAGAATAAAAGCCAACGAGTAAAGAGAGGGTTTGCTGCAGTAATTCGGGCGGTTGGCAGCACCTTCAAGAGTTCCAGTCCGGGTTCTACCTGTTGCATGAGTGGTATCTCACGCTCAAAAGTCCTCCAACACGAGTCCTAGTAGTTGCGCTGCGTGCTGTCTCCCGGCTTCGCTTGTGCGGTTTCTGTTTTACAAGATCTCAGGGAAGATGGGACTAATTTGGAGGAAGGACTACTTGGATTTTGTTTTAGTCCCGAGTGGTTTACTTCTCATGTTTGGATATCATCTATTCCTTCTGTACAGATACTTAAAGTTTCCTGAAACCACAATCATGGGCTTGGAGAATCATAACAAAAGAGCTTGGGTTGAAAGAATGACTAAGGTCAGAAAACTGTCAATTTCTCTATAATCACTAAACTTAGATGCAATATAAATGCATTGAATTTAACTTAATCGAGTTGAAACATACGTGATTTGCAGGTTGATGTCAAGGACCGTGGACCGGCAATAAATGTGATCAGCAGCAACATATCTGCAGCAACTTCACTTTCTTCAATCTCCCTTGTTCTCAGTTCCTTGATTGGTGCATGGATTGGGAGTTCCTCTGTAAACATTTTTAGAAGCAGTTTTGTTTATGGAAGTATAGATTCATCTATTGTTTGCATCAAATACATAGCTCTTCTCTCCTGCTTTCTGGTTGCTTTTGTTTGTTTTTTTCAGACAGCAAGGTATTTAGTTCATGCCAATTTCCTCATAAGCATGCCAAATAGTGATATCCCAGTAAGATATGTTGAGAACGAAGTGATAAGAGGAAGTAATTTCTGGCTCATTGGCATGAGATCACTTTATTTTGCCATGAATTTGCTGCTTTGGATATTTGGTCCAATCCCGATGTTTATTTGTTCAGTTTTCACAGTTGGCGCGTTGCTTAATCTTGACAGAAATACTACCCCATTGCATCAGTATACACCACTTGTGAATCATGACTTACAGAAGACTGGTCAGGAAGTAACAGCAGTCACCAATTGAGCATCATCACAGATCGCAGGAGTCGAAACAGAATATCCGGTGTCTAGTGATGGACACTGCCAGCAAGCTGCAATTTGTAGACAGCAGAAGAAACAGAACTAGAAAAAACTATCACCGTGATCATAGCAAACATGCTTACTTCATTGCAGATATTCTGTAAACTTCATATTGCAATCGAATGTTTTTAACCAATATGGTACAATTCTAAGTAATTAACTTTTACAGAGTCCTTTGAGGATCTTAATTTGATCATCGGTGGAGAAAAAATCCAAAAGTATAAGCTAACATCTAATTATCAGAGCCCAAATATGGGTTAGTCGTACATAATTGCCACTCATTAGTCGTTTCATCAAGTTCAGTAAAATCTTCTATGACATGACGTCTAGTACTTTCTTTCTTCATTGAGTGCATACATCAATTTACATCAATTTCTATCATTAGCAGGGGATCGCACACCACTTTATCTGGTCACAACATTTTAGGGCACCCTACAAGAAATTATTAGATAGCATGGACAAAATCCAACAGCCTATTTCCAATGGAGAAAATTGCATAATTGCTCTCCTACCCATTTCCCGAGTAGCAGGTAAGTCTCAAACCTTTAAAACGAACAATTTGCTCCTTAAGCTTCCATTATAGTCGCACATTCAGTCACCAATGACAAAAATCGTCAAATCTTTGTTAAGTCATCATATAGTCCCCGCATATCCTGATATCCAACTTTATGAAGCTAGGTTTTGCTTAATTTAGGTTAATGCGTGGAAATATGAAGCGAGGCATGAGAGCCACATCACAGTTTTAGGAAGATTTGTATAGCTTCCATCATTGGGGGACCAATTATGCAAATTTCAATAATTGTTAGGGACCAACTTGCTATTGGAACAATAAGTTGGGGAACAATGGTACTATTTTCCCTTTTCAGTATTACTCAGATTCCGAAGCTGTAATTTCTGAAAGAGAAATGCATACCTGCTACAGGACATTGGCTCCGTGAATGCTTTGCATGATAACCTTCTTCTCATATATATGCTTGCAGTCCATACTGCCAAAACATCATAAAAATAAGAATCACAAAACGAAGCCTGTGTGCTTATTAAATAATGCAACTTTGAGCTTCATTAAATTTAAGAACAAAGCAGATGCAAGAGTAAGCATCACTGGCAACGCTTGGTTGTGCCAAATACTACAGTGATTTGAGAAAGGGAGAAAATGAATCTCTAGAAGTCTATAGAATGTCTTTTTTCACAACAAGTGATGCATTCAATTTATCTTTATTCATATGACAGGTCAATACAAGGGAAACGCTGAAATAGGATGGAACCATATTCATAACTAGAAAATCAAACAAGGCTAATCATTATAGAGGACACAAGGCAGTATAAAGTAGAAACTAATCAAATTTGTCAACCTAAGATAGAATTGAGTGTTATTTTTAAGAAACTTTGAAGGGTTCCACAACCATGTTAGAAAAATACATCTACAGAGCAAATCTTTCTTACAGAGATTTTCCCCTTTAATGTTATTAAGGATGCACTCATACATGGACACCTGGAACGGAAACCAAATGTATATTTGCAACTCTCAATTATCTGATACGAGGTTGTGTAAAAAATAAAAAAGAATATCTAGGTCGGTTATGTTCCTGGATGTTGAAATAAAATATCAGACTACCAGCTTCTTAAATCAGCAAAGTACTCCAGTTTATCCACAAAATCAGTTTGGTCCTCATCATACACATGCCAATGAGAACATCTCTATAATTTTACAGAAGTTCAATCCTCATTGTACAATTCATACTGTAAACTATTCCAAACTGATTGTATAAAGAGAACCCTTGATATAATTTACAAAAACAGATCTACTAGAGTACGAATAATACTCCCACTTCCATTGCATATTGAAATTCATAAATATGTTGTTGGGGGATTCGACCCCTGGTCATTTGTGCTACCTTATTAAATTGAAAGAAGTGTGTTTTTGTTAAACACGTTTTTACTTATTTGCACAATACTGGATCTGCTGACACGTGCTCTACTACTGGTCGTCGGATGAAATCTGAAATGAGATATTATTTGGGGCGACTGTTCATTATTCATTAATTGGTTTTCATATTCTCTGGCTTTCTGAGGAATGGTTCGAGAGAGTTCTATTCTAGGGTTTTTCGAAATCCTTTCGATTGTTCATCTTCTTCAAGTTCTGATACTTGAATCTTGAGTGTTAAGCATAGAATATGTGATTTCCTTGTGTGGAGATCTGTTTGTAGTGGGTTCTGACGGTTGTATGTGGTTTTGGTGATTCTTGTGTGATTCAACCAAGATCCGTTGAATCCTTTTGAAGAGATAAGTCTCTAATCTGTATTCTTGGCTTGTACTGAACTTCTGTAACCTTCGTTGCCAGTTTTAAGGCTGTATAGTGCAATCGAGCGTTATCCTTTTGTGGATGCACAACAGGGGATTAGGTTTACACCGAATCTCTGGGGCTTCGGCCGAAAAATCTGTTGTGTTCTTTTATTTTCGCAGATTTAATTACTGTCAATTTTTTGTTCCTTTTGTCTTGATTCTAATATCTGTGGATCTTGGCTCCTTTCATATGTAACTGCAATCCAAACCAATTAGCTAGAAATAGTTTAAACATTTGAACAAAAAACAAGGGTTATGCAATTGCGACTTCGGATTCGGATTCGTTGTCTCTCTCCATATCCACTACGATTTCCTTCATCACAATAAATGAATTCATGTTTTCCTGATACAGTTCACATCCAGAAAATAATAAAAAATTTGAAATCATACGTTAGGGTTTAACAAATTGAACGATTATTCTTACAGAAATAAGGGACTGAATTTCGGAGAAAAGCGTTGAAGCTGCCGATTTGATTATTCCATACGCAGCATTGTCGCCAGGAGCAGAGGTGAATGCCACTGGAGTTACTTTTTCAGGCGTTTTGTGAATTAGATATCCTTTCCCTCCAGTATTTGGAGGGAAAGTGCGTGTTTGCTGGTCAATAAATTTTAGTAATATTTTTTTTGAAAGGTGTTTCCATAACAACAAATAATAATAATAATTAGCACAAAATGTCCCCAACTTCCAATTTTTGACACGTTTACCCTTAATTCCACATTTTATATCTCAAAACGTCTTTCCGTCCATTTCCATCCAAATGCTCCATTAAGTGAATGCGTGAAGCACTTCTTGTTCGAGGAAGAGTGTTCTCGTATTTCCATATATTTTTCCATTTTCTTCCCATCCACAACAAGTTCTTCCCATAATAGAACTCCAATAGCAAAAATGGTTTTGAATTCCAACAGGGTAGAGCATTTTTTCGGTGGCCATGAAACCACCACCATTACCATTTCTGGATATGCAATGCCATCGGTGCACGAAGTTTGCTTGCCGCCACACAGAACCACCCTTTAAGAAACTCCAGCAAGAGACTCTCGGAAATATTTTTTTCCCGATAATCCACTTTCAAGAACCAAACATGGTTAAGAAAATTTTTCCTCAGACTTCATTATTTCTTCCCAATCGACCTATTCTTACTTTACTCTGTTGCTTGAATTCCAACACGGTGGAGCACGGAAGAAGGCCAGTTTTCATTATTGAGACTTTCCTTGCTGCCTTGATCACCATCACAATGCATCCAATCCACTCAACATCTTCAAATTCTTGTGTACGAGTCGTCTAGAAAATCAGGCGCCTCACAGTTTTTCGAGCATCCTACCTGCTGCAGCCTGCAGTTAAATCCAATGGTTTCCAGTGATTGTCGGAAAAATGCTCCACCTTGTTAGAATTCAAAACAGTTTTTGCCATTGGAGTATCATGGGAAGAACTTGTTTTAAGCGGGAAGAAAATGGGAAAATTGCGGGAAGGCGATAATACCCTTCCCCTTGGATAAGAGCAGTGTTCATGCATTCACTTAATGGAACATTCGGATGGAAATGGATAGAAATTACGCTTTGCGCAATAAAACGTGAAATTAAGGGTGAAAATATAAAAAATTAAAAGGTATGAATGTTTTTTATGATAAAAATAAAAATATAGCAATACATCGTTGTTATCAAAGATTCATCATTTGTCATTCTTAGAACTCCTAACAGTGGATAAGATATCAGTCAATTGAACTTGTATTTTATTTATTATTATTTGAAAAATTTCTGCAGCTACAAGAAGCAATCAAAAGGGATCCTTTCCTTGCAAGGAAGCATGGTCAAGCTCAACCTGTGGTAATTCTCAATCAAGTTGGCTTAGAAGCCTCTACCAGTGATAATTCTCAGTTGCCGAGTCTTGTTAGTTGAACAAATGGAGCGAGACTATCAGATTCTCGTGAATTCTATTATTTGATTTGCATTATCTTTACGCACGTGCTCATACATAAAATTGAATTTTAAAATCGCCCCATTTTCTTTTTTTAATCTACGACTAAAAGTTATCCCTTTTTTTTTCTACCACTAAAAAGTTGAAAACTCTATGTTGGATCCAACAGCATTTTGAGTTTCCTTATGAATTACTTAAAAGGATGCAAAAATAAAGAATTGCACAAAATACTTCAATAATAAATGAGCAACTCTTGTGCATAAATATGATTTTGACATTGATGGATTATTGGAGACATGGCACTGAATAGAAAGGGTACCGTAAACTGAAAAATGTGGGTCAAGATGTTTTTGATAAATTTCGATAAAATCGATGAAATAAGACCAAAACAGAGAATCAAGACATCTACTGATATACATTGCATTCGACATTCTCATTGTGTTTGGACTTTTTTTTTTTTTTGTTGGATTCAATTATAAGTAGAATTTTGGGTCTATAATTTCTGCTCAAGTGAATCCATTTGTGTGTGAGTGACTGAGTGTGAAAGAGAGATGGAATGGATATCTGTGACTGTGGTGGATCTCGTAGGCAGGACGTATAAATGCAAATTCTGCAAAACCCCTTTAGCCCTGGCTGATGAACTTGTTTCCAAGGTACTATAATCCGTTAATTCATAAATTTTTGCCTTGGGCGACTGTAAATTTTTGGGTCTGAACTCGATAATCCTTTTTATGTACGGGTAGATAATTGGATAATTTATATTGCTTGAGTTCAGATCTTTTAGCCTTTGTTTCAATTCTATGCGATTTTTTTTTTTCTTTTTTCTTGGTTTTAGACTATGTTTTTGGATTGGGGGTAAGATTTTTATATTCATTTTGTGCTGTATTCTTTGTTCAGGCATTTCACTGCCGCAATGGAAAGGCATACCTTTTTAATAATGCGTAAGCTCCTCACCGAAATAAAGGTTCTTTATTTATTATGAGAGAATTGTTGAATTATTAATTCTACTTCATTTTACTTCATTTTATTTCATTTACCTTTCACGTGTTGCCTGCTATTTCTGTTAAGTGTTGGCTGCTATTTCTGTTAGTTTGTTAGGATTAGCTGTCACCTTTCCACTACCATTTGGTTTGTATAAATGCTGGACGGATGTTGCAAGAGAGGGGATTAAATACACATAAGTTTTACTCCACATGTAGTCCCTTTTATTCCAGTTCTTAAATCCAGTTTTGATCAAGAATTTATCCATGGAATAAACATAGATTACTCGATTGATTTTGTGTTTTTGATAATAATCTTTTGTTAAAATGAGTAACTGAATTTCTGTCTCTGTCGAGAGATTAAAAAAAAAAAAACTACGGGTTAGTTTTGCTTGCAAAGATTTCTTAACTTGGCCTGGTAACGGAAGAGTTATTCACTCATCGTACGTGGCAAAGTTCAAGTTCATTTCGGGCTGCTAGACATGGATGTAGATGCCGTGTCAGATTGTCGACTTCCACTTTGGACTTTCCGCTATGAAACAGAGATTTTTGTTCGAGCAATTAGGCTTTAGCGATCATTTTGGAACGAACTAAAGTTCAGTAACTAACACGAAACTTCGCTAGCATGACTGATAGTGTTTTACTGTTTTATGATCAGAGCAAACGTCAAAGTTGGAACTCTGGAGGAGAGAATGATGCTTTCTGAAATGCATACTGTAGCAGATATATTTTGCTGCGGTTGTGGGCAATTAGTTGGCTGGAAATTTGTAATCTCTTACACCAGATTCTTTCATTTTCATTTAGACTTCTTCAAGTTGCTTATGAGTTCAATTTATCTAAATATTCCATTTTATTCTTCCAGGTGGCGGCACACGAGAAGAGCCAGAAATATAAAGAAGGGAAATTTGTTCTTGAAAGGTATATTTTCACTCTCTTCTTTACTGTAAGCTTTTTTCTTCTTAGAATTTCGACATTTATATTCCTGGTGACAACAATGTTATCATGCATGTTTACCGGAACAGAGGAATGATCGTTGACGGAGACGAGTCTGAATTCAATATTGATACTCATCCAACTAGGAGTGATGCGGAAGATAAATAGCTTTTTGATGATAATTAATGTTTCTTGATGCTGTAGAGAGATGGCTTGTATATGTTGATATAAAACTATGAAACTGCTGCTTGTATCAGATGGATGAGTTCATTATAAAATAATTAAATTATTATGGATCAATTGGTTATAATCTTTTTCTGGTATAAGAAATTATACAACAAATGCTATTGCTATCAATATTAAAGGAATGCTGAAAGGATGACTTCTTGAAATTCTTTTCATGTGAAACTTTATTATCCGAATAGTTTGGTATAAAAAGAAGAGGGCATAAATTATAAGAATTGTTGACATCGGACTAAATAGAATAATGGCACACATAACTCGGCAAACTGAGAATTAAACTATAGAAAATTCAAAACAAAGAAAAATATACTGATATATTCATATGAATCAGGTCATATTATGATGACTTAAATTGACAGAAATATATTATCTCTGAAAATGGCTCTTGCTTTAGGAGGTCTTTTATTGTGTCGACTTGGTCAGACAATTGTTAGATAAAGTTCGAGCAAAGTGTCTGTATAGGGCTTGTGTTGAGTTGAGTCGATCTTCATCAACAGGTCCTCTGTTGGTTGGCATGGTTCCAAATGCCAAGAGTGATCGACTACCCAAGTAGTTTGTTGATGAAGTTGAGATTGATCTATGTTCGCTGAACGGATGATTATAGTCTTTGCAGATGGTTTTACTTAAACCATGTATACTCAGTTGCATCAACTAGAGTACAAATGTTATTATACAGAGATAGAAAAGTATATATCATAGGACCTGGCACCAAATCCACTATACCATATTAGTCTCCACAAACTGCTAAAAGAAAGCTAATGATGGACATGCAGTTGCAATGACAAGGAACATAATCTGTTCTTGATCCTGTGACACGCAATAGCTCAAAAGAACATCCCGAAAAGGGTCAGGGAATAAAGTTGCAATTTTATGACAGAAGAGAGTAAGCATATCCTAGAAAGACATCCGGGTGATCCTGTAACTTTGCTTCTCAGAGAAAGCCATTAAGGTGCCTGAATTCTTTGTTCTTGAATCCTCTGAGGTTTGGGTCCTCTTCACGAGTCTTGAAGAGTTTTGCCTACGCCGCTCGTTGTGGCCTGCTAAACGCATGCGGCAACTCCTCTTTGTCTGATCGAATTCTGAGACCTCCTGAAATCTTAATAGCAAAGGCAAGTACATTTCAGCAAACATTTTAAGAGACATATATATTACAGTAGAGGAGAACAGTCCTCAACTGAACCTTGAATATATGCAGACATTATCTTGAACTCTACTATATTGTGATTTGTCTTTTCAATCAGATCAAGAAAGTTGATATCAGATACAGAGGAAAAAAAAAAAATTCCTTATAGGGGCCGCCCATGCTTACCTAGATTCTTGGATCCGCCACAGACTATTGTAGGGTATAATTATGCAGCAGCGATGTTTCTTCTTACTGTCTCATTGTAAGGCTAAAAGTGGAGAAAGGGTGGAGAGATTTCCACTTCATTCTCAACAGGCGAGGATGTAAAATTAGGCATAAGGTTTCAGTTAGTCCAGCATATATTTCTTAGTTGTGGACTCTAATACAGGACGGTCTTGTTTTCTGAGCTTTTTGACTGCTAAATTAATCTCAATCACAATTAACCTTTCCAAACTGGATGACACAGAAGGTCAAGCTTGGTCCAACTTTAGCCTAAAACATCCTAGGTATAGGTAAAAATCCCTGGGTATAAACTTATGTTAGTCATTCAAGAAAGATGATGAATAAAGAAATAGCCTTAAACTGTACACTGTACAGTCCCACAAGAGTGCCAAATGCTAGTACAAATGCCGGAAGTTGCAAATTTGCAGTAGGAATAAGTACTTCAAAACACACAATGAGCATTTTGCCTGAACTTACAATCAACTTTAACGAAGTAAATTTATGTTTTCAAATATGTTTAGATGGTTTAATTTATCTACTGATAGGAAGAAAAGTTACTTATTTTGACGTTAGGTCACGGGTTACCTTCAAAATAAGTAACTTATTTCGAATGGTGACCAAAAAAAAACTAATACATATTTCTTGAAGTAATTTTTGAAAGCTTAGCCAAACCTGCTGCATTGCTGACAGAATCTCTGCCTCACCCCTGAAACTATAACCTCAGAAGCCTTGGAATGGACCTCACAAACCTTGTGCCTTTGATAATACTTCTTGCAACCTCTCAGATCAACCTCACACTCCTCCACCACACAACACGGTCGAGCAACTCCACCACCACCACCTACCCGAGCTCTCATTCCAGAACCACCACCACAAAGATTCAACCTTTTCTTCAAATTACTCTCCGTAAAATCCTCCATGTCACCCTCTTCTCCCTTTTCTTCTTCTTCTTCCTCAAATCCATGTTCTTCATCTTCCAACATTTTCTTGATTTTCATCATGGATGAACTTATGATTGCAAAGAGATGGCAAGTTGTAATGATGAAGCTCAAGGCACTGTAAGAAAAAGATAGGAAGAAAAAGCAAGAAACAAGTGCATGTTGAGATAAAAAGAGAGTATAAGGTTTGTGAGGACCACAAGGGCCATAACCACTCCCACCAAACTCTCTCTACATGTGTATGTACAGTTCATATTTACGTACAAGTTTAACACGTGAACGGGTATTGAAATTGTGATAGTTTATCACTGATTAAAGTTGGTCCTCACAGGGTACACTTTCAATAATTGGAGTATATAGATTACCAGGTGGTCCTAGACATATAGCTTATGTTACATTCAAGTATACATACAGACATGTATATATTTCATTCATTGATTGGTTTTAATAAATGTTTTCAAAACCGATGTACGTTGTGCATGTGGTGTACATAAGAAAAAATTATAGCCAAACCACTCGACCATTACAAAGTAGAGCATTTAGTTCTCAACCTTCCATTCGTAACATTTGGATCTCTACATGTTCGATTCTGTAACATTTAAGTTCTGGATAAACGGTTCTCATCTATTTAATTGTTAAAAAGTCGAATTTTGGTTAAATTTGTCATTGTGTTATTACTTATTTTATTTTGAACTAAACAGGAAAAGAAAAAGATATTATAATAATAATAATAATAATAATAATAAATTCTCCCAGCTACACCTCTGCCTCAATTATCAACACCAATGAACCCTACCCCTACACCGTGGTGGCCTCCCACTAGCTCATCCAATCTTCAAAACTAAAGACCACCCCCTCCAATCATCTTCTTCCCCAAATCCTTTTCAAGTTGAAAAAAATAATATTGCTATATGTGGCAACGCGATGGGGGTGCGGTTTGGGGCGGCCCTCCCTGTTCCTGTCTTGTCGGGGATTTCAAGAGTTGGGCCGAATGAAGATTTAAAAAATAAAGAATTAATCTATTTGTATGACATTGTTGACAATGTTTGTCGTGGCAAAAAATTGTTGGTTGGAAAAAGTGAATTGTTTTTTGAACTATCAAATAATAACATGCCACATGGCATGTTGTAAAAAATGTTGTCAAAATCATTGTACACCAAACATGGTTCAAAAATAAAATTTCATGCGACTCGATGAAGTTAGAACCGATCCCTTTAAAATATGTATATACACAAATCTATCCTTGTGAGCAAACGAAGGAGTTCGAGCCACAAATATTTAGTTTAAACGAATTGGATTGGACGACTTAAGTGGGTTGTATGACGATAATAAGCGCTCGAAAAATTAACAGCTACTTGTTACCTTGCTTATTTTTGTCCTGTTGGTTACTCAAAAGGAGAAAAATCTAGATACAAGGTTTAAGTAATTAAATTTAATTATTATTATTATTATTGTTCATATAATATAATATTTCATTATAGTTTGATAAATTTTCATTTAAGACAGCAAACACAAGACATGAAAAAAAAAAAAAGCTATAATAAAAAATAAAACTAACGAGTTAATGAAATGCCAGAACATAAATGCTACTATTAAAATTAAAACTAGTTGTAAATATTGAATGTCATACAATGAAAAAATAAAATAAAATAAAATAAATAGTTATTGTACAAAGATTCATTTAACAACAAATGGCCAAGTACTAGGCAAATTAGGTGATCGCTTATGGATTGATATTTATTGAGCACGTGGCCCATCTAGGATGTATTGTGAGTGTTGTCGGGCTAAGAATCTTGAGTCCCAACTTCACTATGGAAGATCGAACTATGGAGTTCGATAGTTATGCCAAACTCGACACACAGTGGGATTGGGGTTGAGATCTAGCATAGGAGGTTGTGAGAACAATCAACCGATTTTGTTCTAGTTACCCGGAATTGCCTTCTAACTCAAACTATTTACCAACTTCAAATTAGCAAGTTGGCCCTTCATAAATTGTCTAGTAGATAACATTTCTTGCTATGAAAAAAGTACAATTTCTTATTACAAATGCCATTATGTATATACAACTCACATGATGTCCCTTCATCTGCACTCTTGTAAGCATGAGAGAATGGCCTAAACCCTATTCAAGCTCCTAACCATTCTCTCTCACACCCACTTTCTACTAACCCTACATTTTCAAGCATCGGAGTCATTCGGAGTTGAGGACGACAGCGATGGAGAATACATAATTGATGCGCCATTTATTACAAGCGATTAAGAAGCCGGTTCTTGGCGAGCATCAACAAGAAAGGCACACGTAACACGATGAATGTGCATGCAATGGGGTAAGGGCTAATAATGGAACAAGCCTTTGTTATTGCTGCAAGAAGCATTGCCGGAATGTGCTTGGGGACCAGAATAATTGTGGGCGATGTGGGCAGAAGTGTATGCTGGGAGAGCGTTGCAGCCGGGAACTTGCACCAATGTTTTGCACAATGCAGCAAATGTGGCAAATGTGAGAAAAAGTGCTCTATGAAGATTAAGTGTGAGTATGGGTATCGTGGGTATGCACAAGTGAATATTTGGAACAAAGATAGATTTTTGGAATGTGAACAACTAGTTCATAGCTAAGATTTAAATTTTGCATTTCATGCAAATTATTATTTTTTTAGTGGAGGTGTGACCAATTCGTTTTCACCTTATTTGCCTAATGAACAACATCTAGCACCAAAAAGGTTATTTTCACCAGCACTCGTCAATCTAAAGAAGTTCATATAATTAATTATCTGTTCTCTCATCTCTGCTACCAACAGCTTAACTCGTATGTCAAAGTATTTACAAAAGAACAAGATGCTAAAATAAATGCACAAATGAATAATAAAAATAATAATAATAATAATAATAATAATAATAATAATAATAAGGCCAGAGAACGCCTTCTAATGTACAGTAGCTTTACTATAAAGGTTTAGCTCGATCCTATCCTAGTCCTTGTCAACACAGATGCCAATCTGTCTTTCAGCAGGATCTGAGAGATCACTTTTTCTGAAAATAATCCCGGTAAATTGTAGGATTAGTTGTTCAAAGTCAGTGCATACAAGTTGTTACCTGATGAGGAAGTTCACTTGATTAATCATTCTTTGCATCACAAATAACGAAAGAGTTCAACCGCAAACTTTCCCTTCTTTGTAGTGTTTATCTCTCCAACCTGGAGCAAGAGAGAACATATAAGGAAAGCCAGTAGCATAGATGAATGTATATGCATATATATGTGCATGTGTACTGTGTACATGCATGCGCACCATACAATCACATATAGGTTGATGCATCCACCTTATTGGGTTAGAGTATTGAGAGCTAAGTACAAAACTACAGATTTTTTGTTATGATCTGAAAATTCAATTTCGATCCAAAAACTCAAGAAAGCAACTTCTTGGTTGATCACCAAGCAATATGATGGCATTTAGTAAATCGCTGAAAAGATGACTCACCTTTAGTCTACCTTTGCCACTTACAGAGATGATGTCTCCTGTCTTTAGGGTTGTATTGCTTTTCGTCACTGTGGTCCAGTTTACACGCACATCTCCATCACTAGAAGTCAAACGAAATTTCAGCAGTTCAGTTATCTTTGTGACGTCGTAAGAGATGTTTACATTGATCTTGCCTTGTGGTTAATATAAATGAAATATTTCCAGTTATATATTCAGATTATTCATCAATACGTATAGTATAAAGCTTATATATTCAGATCATTATCAATATGTATAGTATAAAGCAAAACTTCATTTGAGATCAAAATAGATTGCATATATGTTTGACGCAGGCAGCCTATATAGAAATAGAGAGAAATATCGATAAGTTATCTTGACATTTAAGAAGTAAATAAACTATTATATCTTGCCTTACAAGATGGTTACAATTTTTACTGGGCAAAGATCATAAGAAGTTTTTGGATTACTTTAGAACTACATATTGTTTATTTTATTTTGGATTTAACAACTGTCTAAAAGTTTTTAATAAATTCGGTTAGAATAAAAGACAGAAAAAATGAAATGCCGGAAATTTTGTTTGATAAAACGAAAGTATTGAGAAATTGCCATTCTAAAACAGGGTTCCTTAGGGAATATGATATTAAGTAATTCAGAAGGTATTGTAGCAATTTTGAGATAGCAGGAGTTATATCACTAAAAGAAAATGTAGACATTTAAGATAAGGAATGAAAAACCAGAAAAACAATAATAATGTATGAAATCTTAAAACTCTGTGGCACCTACAGTAGGGAATGCCATTCCAATGATGGATACAACATTCAAAATCCTTTCATGGTTCATGTTAAATATATAAAACCCACAATTAGGAATCCATATGTATGTTAAATCAGTTGAATACCCCACTATCTGAAAACATAATCACTTCCGAGGCCTCTTCCAACGCATGAGAAGAATCATCCAACAGTTCCAAGCAATGCACAACAAATAAAAAACCCTCAAATGAAGAATCGAAGAAGTTTTCACATAAAGTTAAATGATACCATTTACCACCAGCCTTACAGTCTGAATATGCCCTCTGCACAGCCAGTCCTTTTAACTCCCAACGAAGAATAGAAAAAATAAGGGAGATACTATCATACCTGATATAACCAGCCATTTTGGATCGTGAAATTTTGAAGCCGGCACTAGCTATGGCATCAAGTCTAAGTGATGCTTCTACAGTTTTCAGAGTCTTGGTACTATAAACATCATAATAGTCATGTCAGTAAGTGATGTCAAACAATATCAATCAAATTTAGGGTAAATGAGTAAAAAACACTAACCTTGGCGGCACATATTCAATATCAAGCAATGGTATCTTTTCACAGGTAACTGAAACATACCTTACCTGCAAAAGAAAAATATATTTCAAAGAAAAAAATTCATTTGTTTATCTGTATGCCACATTTATAAGGTGCATCAAGACTCCTTGAATTCCTGGTCTGCTTTATTCAACTCAGAATATTGCCTGTTCAGGTGTATGCAGATCTCCTTTCCTAGTCAAGTTTTATCAAACTCTATGTCCTGTAAATGCTGGTTGCATTATTAAAGCAGTTGAAGTCAAATTTAGGTAACTTATCAATAAGGTAAATTAAGGCAAAGTTATGGTTTCTGGTTCAGCCAATTCAACAAAGAATTTATAAAAGGCACAAAATGTAACAGACACAACCAGGGGACAAGAAGTATTTTCATGTTTGAATAAGTTCTATTTGAGACATTGCTGACTAGACAAATACATCTAAAGTATATGAGGTTCAGCAAGAATATAAACTTTTTACAGAAATCATACATCTACCTTGCTTAGCGATGATACGAGGAAGTCGGCAATTTCAGGAACGACAAGGACTTGAGCCCCCTTCTCTCCCTACATAACCAATAAATGAAGGTACAAATCCAACAAATATTAGCGCAACCAGATAGTGACCAAAATGCTAAGCCATGCATTAGCAATCTACAGGTATATACACTTTTAACTAATCCCTAAAAGATTTACCTGGAAAGAAATTTCTAGCATTTGTCTGTTTTAAAGTTTTTCCTATTCCTTCTTTAAGGAAGTTCATTATCATGTTTCTTACACTAAATTTAAGTTCCAAATGTTACAATACTTTTACCCAAAATCTAATACAATTGAGGTAAAAATACATCCCACTTTTGAATTTAAATAAAAATGGTACCTGCAATATAATATCTCCCAGCTTATCCCTAACAATCCCAGTATTGAGGATTGCACCAAGAAAGTCACCATGAGAACAAGGTTCAAACTCGAACTTTCCAGAGATACTGATAAAAGAAACCATTTCACAGTAGTAAAATGACTGCTATTGATTTTTTTATAGAAACACAAGGATAAGTTGCATAGACTTTTATAGTACGCTACCTATAAACACAGGACGGTGGACATATAAAGTGACTTACCTCAATGCTGCAACAGTACTGAGATCAGATTTCAATATGTCTGGATGTCCAACAGAGAGCCGGCAACGTTCAGCCTACAAGATTTGAAATATAAAAACAGTTTAACTATAAGTAACCTAGTCACCAAGTCTAATGAAGAAATGGATTTCTAACCTCTGGGTATCCTCCCTGTGCAACTGCTTTGATGTCATTTAACTTTGTTAATACTGACATTGACTTACTTAGCACAGGTGGTGTGAGAAAATCAGTATGTAAAACTTCTCTCCTTAGTAATGCCCGATCTGCCTAAGAAACACAAGAAAAGATAAATATATTTAAAAACATTTGAATTTTGATGCTCAGTAACTTTAGAACTCTTTACGAAGTAGCTCTCAATAATTTTCTCTGCAGCAGCAGGGAAAGTTGAACTAAGAAGAAGAAGAAGAAAAGTGATTTGCACAAGGAATACAGTAGAGTGCTCTGCAAAATGACTTCAAAGAAGTATACCATTTCAACAATATGCTTTATTTCTTCGAGTGTTTCCGTGTCTCTCACTCCTTTGAGTGAAACATCAATACCACCCTTTACAGCCTGTGGCGAGTGGCATATACCCAAAGCTGCATGCACGAGCGTCAATAACTAAGCAAATTACACTATTACAGCCATGATTATAATGATTTCAGCAATAAGCTAGTTAAATAAGTCCCTTCGACATTGCAAGAAAATACCTCATGAATGGCTTTTTGTATAGGAGTCAGCATCCATTAACTCGGGAGACTTCACAAACTTGAGTAGATCAAAACTCGAGTGTAATTTATACCCATCCTACTACACTCAATTTCTACATTAACTTGTTCGTATCCGTTGAATTCAACATATGCAGGTTTATATAAGTTTCCCAATTTGTTGATTCTGGCTAATGTTTCCAAGAACAGTGCATATGCCTTATGGGATGTGTAAATACTAAATACATGTATTCCCTACATCAATTATCTTCCATACCAAAAAATATTTTCTTTTCAGACTGAATTCCTCATTAACAGCATATTCCAATAGGTATTCAAGATTATCCACAGTTTCATTTAGGACCTATCAAAGTTTCCGTCAATCAACACGCATTAGCAAATACATCAAAATTCACATATTCAGGCAAATGGGTAGTCAAGATTGTCAAAAAGTTGAATATAAAAAACTATTATTAGGTAGATAAGTGTAAATTACCACAAGTAAAAATAGCAAGTCAACAGATAAGCAGACCTGAGGAACTCAAAGGAGCTGTGAGAGAGAAGGTTCCGAAGTGTGCGAGCTTTTTTGCAATATCGACTGAATGACAGGATGTGAATGCCTTAATTCCCCTTCTTAGAAATGCTTGAGGGGCCAAGCTGGAGGCAGCCATCGCTGATATGTGTAACGCGCACATCCTTCCATAGTTCTAAATACACTATGCTCCACCAATAAAACCGGGTTCTTTTTCTTACTCATCAGCCCGGTTCGAGTCACATTAGGGATTCATCCTTCATTTTCCACTGATCTTACTTTTCAAAGTGAGCCTCTCTCCAATTACCTGAAAATTCAAAAAAAAAAAAAATTTCAAACTCCCTTTTAATCAAATGTTCTTCAAATAAAATAATTTTACACTAAAATCCAAAATTTTTACCTACATTTCAATCACACATTATCTAAAAAATCACTATTATAAACTCAATTTCCTCAAAATAATGGCCATCAAANAGGCGTAAGCGGAATAAATCAATTAAAGATCGAATTTTTATTATTGCATTCTATTGTTTTTGATAGAAAAGTGAGTTTGTCTCATTTTAAATGGAAACCTTAGTTTTCCTTTTTGGTCATAATTTTCCTTTTCAATGTTATTTAGAACCTACAAAATGAAGCTCTCTGATTGTAAGAAGAAACGCTTGAATATAAAATAAAACTACAAATTTTCCCTAATTTCTCTCCTCACTTCCTTCTTCTTCTTAATGTTTTCACTCATTACAATCGGTATCAATTTGATATTAAAGCTCGATACTATCATTTGACCAAATTGTTTGTCTTACATGTGTTACAAACCTGAAGAGTTGTTTTCTGCAGCAGCCAAACAACCCACAACCCAACATCCAAACAGCCAAAGCCCTCTTCAACATTAGCAGCAAGCAATTTGTTCTTGTTTAATTTTCTTTATTAAAAAAAATTTGAAAAAGCGGAGCTATTCCACCGCTGTCAATTTTTTGTAGTTTGATATCTCTGAATCCCAAAAAAAATGAAAAATAAAAAATAAAATAAATCATGAAAACCATTTGCAGTCAAGAGAATCTCTTTTCTGTTGCTACATAAGAGGGTGGCCCTTCAAACTTGTACCCAAACCCCATCCACAACACTTCCCACTATAACGGCCACCCACCATTACTCCACATAATACCACAACCACTTATATCCACCCAAACAACAATAATAGGTCCCTAAGACCACACACGATAGCCCAATTACCACTACTGGCCCACTACAATCAATATAGACATTCCATAATTAGGAGAATAATTGGTACATATTTCAAAACTAAGAAATAATGTTTAAAACTTCAAAAATCAGATATTAATTAAAAATTATTTATGAAATAATTAATTAAATATACTAAGGCCACTGTTTTATACTATTTGGTCACAAATTATCAAATTAATTGATTACAAATTATTTCTCAATCACGAATCAAAAATTTTATAGGTCACAATTTATCCATCGGTCACAAATCAAAAAAATTATAGAATACAATATCGATCACAAATTACAAATTTTATAAGTCACGATTCAAATTTTTAGATCACATATTATTTATTGATCACGAGTTATCGATCACAAAATATCTAATTTTGTGAATCGCAATCTCAAATAATTGATCACAAACACTCTTACTCCCACCACTTTCCCCACTCAACCCTAATCCAACATGGCACCAACCGAAGCAGCGCCACTACCTCCAACAAATTACTATTTTCAACTTCAAAACCATTGCCACCGCCTCATCATTACAACCACCATTTCCAACTACAAACCACCACCGCCACCGCTAGATCCAACAAAAACCACCCTAACCGTCGATGCACCACGTCGTCGTCGCCAACACATACCAAAACCAAAACCAAAAACAGTAGCAACCCAACAATTTCTGTCTAGAGGTCGGAGGCAGCTTCGGACTCTACTGCAGCTATGAACACCAATGAGGTGTGCCTCTCAAATAGTGATGAGGTGCAAGCAGCGACAGCGCCGCCTCTCGCGACACTGTGTTACTGTATGTTGACGTTTTATTTTTCCTTCAGTGATCGCGGATGTTGGCAGCCTGGATGCATCATGAGCCTAGCCTCGATGGTGCTCCGATGGTGGTGTGTGGTAAAGAGAGAATGAAGAGATCTAGACATAAGGAAACATAAAAAAAATGATTAGAGTGAGAAAATTTGATAGGATGGAAGGGCATAGTGGTGG
>CAIGRB010134549.1:4593-36091 GCA_903798255.1 Fraxinus quadrangulata
CGTGGAGAGAGCCTCTATGCTACACATGATTACACCATTCTAAAGTGCAATCCTATATAAAGTGGTTTTTGCTTTCTTCTTTTTCCTATATGGGACAAGATTAAATTAATTTTTCTTTCCCACATAAACTCCTTTCACATGGCATACTTTGAGCTTTCTCATTCACCCGAACATCATTTTTGGTTAGTAAATATATGATTTCGATGTACTCACGGAGGAGAACACAAATCAACTTCCATATTCCAAAATGAACATACGGGTCCCACTCAAATTTAGCTCCAAAGTCAGCCACCAAACCATTTTTTTTTTTCAACAGAAGAATCCAACTGAGATGAAACGGCAATTGACCTTGAACTCAGACTAGGGAGTCCAATTATGATGAGAATAAGGATGATGGTGCCAGAAAAGGAACGCGGCTGAATCTTCTGATTATTTGTCTAGTGAGAACAATACTAGAAAAAGTGGTGCATCTTCTCGAGTTGAAGAATCCAACTCTGATCAAACATTACTGACCTTGAACTCGGACTAGATAGTATTATTATGATAAGAAGGATAATGGGGTCTGAAATAGTTCAACAGTTTGAGGTTTAACACGAGGATCCAATTACAATGGGGGCTGAAATAATTGAACAGGTTCAGGTAGTTCAACGTGAATTTCCAATTACAATGAGGGCTGAAATAATTGAAAATGTTGAAGTTCAAGATGAGGAGCAGGTAATAATAAATGCTGAAATAATACAACACGTTCAGTTTCAACCTGGGGATCCTAATCATTGGACAATCAGGAAAGTCTTGAAAAAAAGTGATGTAGATGGTTCATCAAGACTCTTGATGGGAAGAAACGAAGTGTTGAGTCATATTGCACCTTTCTTTAAAGACAATCCATCTGAGTTTTGCCAGAATAATGAGGGAATTCGTGTTATTGTTTACGATGTTGATACAAGTACAGGGCACATGTTGAAACTTACAAAATGGAAGACTGACAGTTTTGTATTGAAGAATAATTTGATGCAACATGTTACAGCTCGACAACCAGCTGAAGCAAAACAAATAGCTGGAGTTGAAACAGAAGCTAAAGTTGCTGGTGGTTCAAATCAGTTAGAAGTGATGAGCTGGAAGAAGTTGTTGAAAGAATTAGTTTTTCAGTTAGTTAGTTAAAATTGTAGCTGGCAGCCCGATGTCTATAAATAAGAATCAATGTACAAACGAGTGAATTGAATTGAATACAAATTTCAATAACAAAAAAGAGAGTACAATTCTCTCTGCATTTGCTTTTTCATTTTCATACTTCTTTGGTTAATTTTTGATATGGTATCAGAGCATAAAATCTAGTGTCTTCCGCTGTGATATAGATTGAGTTCCTTCTCCAAATTTAGTCTTTTATAATCTCGAGTGGCACCTCCACACAATCAAAACTCAGAAACTAGCTGGTTCAAAGTTCATTCAACTTTCAGCATAAGAGAATTCTGCTAAATGCATTATTATCCTAATATATCAGAACATAAACTATAAGACTGCTCGCTCTCCAAACAAAAGCAAATGCCATCTCAACCAGCAGGATAGCCCAACACTTAACTTCACATAGTCAGCACTTCGAATCCACTCCAAAAAGTAGCTAAAGTTCTTCATTTTGCAAATTCAGCATTAACCTTTCACTTATTTTAGGCGCCAGACATAAAAAAAATATGATGAAGCACCAGCCATGATGGGGTCAGCAACGAACATCATTTACTTCAGATCCCACATTTTCTCTGTCCATAACCAGGGGAATTAAACAACATGTATAATTGCTGCTGAAAGATGAATTATGAGAACAAAAGACAGACGATAAAAGTGACAACAAATCTTGAGTTATATGTTTCAAAAGGTACAGAGTTGATTAATTCACATGTATAACAAAAACAAGGAATAACAGGCATTATAAAGAAGTCACACACTGCAACTTTGATGACAAATTTTAGCATTTCAGAAAACCGATCAACAGAAAAAGATCAGCAAGCCCGAAATAAGAATAAGAAAGGAGTATAATTGCCATTGATGCTAATGTACCAAATAGGAGAAATTAAAAAAGATAATTGCATCTCAGGAAGGTAGAAAGTAATATAAAACTCCTTGCTGGGAATCTCAGATAGATAAATACAATATCATTGATCCAATGCAAATTAACGCAAAATCAAAGTACAAAATACAAGATGATAAAGGAACATCATATTAAAAAATTCAGCTAATAATTAGTTCAAAAACGAATGGAGGAGGAAGCACACTGAGGAGATAAACATAAAGAAGCTGCCTAATAAAAGGAGATGATTATTATTTCAGAAAGTTGGAACGAGTTCAAAAGGGGAAGGGCGATAAAGCCCTAATTTCATCTTTATATGGAAACGACGTCGTTCGTTGATTTTTTTTTTTAATTATTTTTTGTGACTTGATGGACGGGCATTACCATCCCATTTCGTTTGGGCTTTACAAAAAGTTTGGTGGGGAATAAAAAAATACTGTTTAATTAATTGTTTTTTAATATATGATGTAATTTTTTTTAAAAAAAACATAAAATTTAAATTTAACAATATTAAAAAAAGATTCGAGACTGAGAATTATCCGAAGCTACACAAAACTCGAGTTTTTACCAATTTTTTGTTTATACCTCAACAACAATGACTCAAAAGTTTATCAAGACGAGAATGAAAATATGATAATGTTAAGATATGAAATGACCCCGTTATATCAGTACTTTGTGAAGTATATATGTGACAAAATAAGTTCCAACTTTGATTGATCAAATAGTTGTCTCTCTTTTTTAGGCTTCCAAGATTATCACCAATTTAAAACAAATACGTGGAGCCAACTATAGATACATCAAAACGTTTGACTAACACAACTTATTTGAAAATCATTTTTAACTAATTTGAGATACTTGTCACTTTGATGAGTGTTGTTGCGATTGACACCAATTAATGGCCAATTTTGGTCCACAAGTCAAGTCGTGAAATATTAGCCGAAGTGCACTGACTCTGGTCTTGTCCAAATTTTCCACATCTATTCTATTCAGCTAGTGGCCCACTTTTGACTTGACCTGGACTGATTTCAGGACCGCACTATAGAAAGATGAACAAGAACAAAAATAACAAAATTTTCTGTTCTCAATGAAGTCATTACAAATTGTATTGAGCCAGTTTGGCAATACAGTATGAAATCAAGTGAAGGAAACAAAAATGAATAAATCAATCAACTGTAAAAGTATGTGTTTACTGTTTTATCAACAAAATATATTCACCTTCTCGCCTCTCGTCACCCTATCGTATAAAGAATCGATCCTTATATTTCGATGAGGGTGATGATCAAGCGTCTAGCAATAGACAACAGCAGTTTGCGTTGCATCATGTGTTGTATTCTTTACTTACAAACTAAAATGGAAAAACCTCTCTTTCTGAAGCAACTCATGGATTAGGTCACTGAATCCAGTCACTGATGCTTTCCTTCATTCATAGAACTATGGCAAATGCAACCGGGAAAAGGGTTTGCATAAAAGTTCTCCTCGAGTCTTGTTGTGTGACGGGCTTGTCTAAGGTATGGTGATCCGATTCTGTTGGAGTGTATGCTCTTGATCTCAGACGTGAATTCGTCCCAAGAAATAGTACCTTTATCCAACTTGTCTACCAGTCTAACAACATTTAACCTGAAAAATAACGAATAAAATCAATTTAGATTTGACAGAAAAAATAGCGACCTATTGAAGGAGTGCTTATACTATACCTGTCTGGATTTACTGTCCTACGAAATCCTTCGAACCTTCTATGCCCCTGTAGAGCCTTCGCCATATTCCCATCATATGTGAAAACGAATACGTCACTTTCTAAGGCTACAAGATAATCCAAGGCAGCGAGTCGGTTCTGATAATTCTTGAAGGGTTCCAACTCCTCTGCTGTTGCAAGTGTTGAGTGAGTGAAAACATTAGGGTACTCAGATTGGAATGCTTCCATGCTATTTTTACCAAAAATTTCCCCTGCAACTATGTATATTCGCGTTGAGGAAGGATACCCCATGGCCTTGAGAAACAGGGCTGCTTCCCGGGGAGAAAGAGGGCAGCCCCCTTGCCGTCGCCTTTCTTTGCTGTCAATCTCTTTTTCTTTCCAGTGCTTGACATTATACCTCATGACACTAAGTTCCTCAGCCTCCAATGTGGTCAAATTGTTGCTGCAACCAGTGAATGCAAGCATGTCTTTCTCATACCTAGTAAAATAGAAATTTAGTAGATCCACAAGGAACAAACAAAGAAAGAACAGAAACAATCTTGTACAATTATTACCTCAAGTGAAGAGCAATATATGGTTCACCGTCTTTCCCAAGTCTATCAACGAACTTCTTTCCGAGCTCTTCAATCTCTGTTGTGTAGCGGAGAGCCTCGTAATTTGCACGACACCTGAGCTTCTGGATTGAGGGCGGGAGACCATTATTTGCAAGTCGTGAATCCGTGTGAGTAAACTTGATCACCTTGTGCTTCTTTAACAAATTAAGAACATGTTCTTTGTAGTAACTAGCCTGTAAATAAAGCATCAAAATCAGTTCCAAGACGACTACAACTAATGTAACTAGACACATGAAAATTCTTATTATCTTCAAACCTTTGACCAAGAGATAGGTGTCTTGTTAAAGGGTTTCAATTCGATATACTCTAATGGCAAAGATTCAACTATCTCGATATCATCTTTTAAAACTTCAATGAAATGCCTCCAGTCAAAAATATCTTTAAATTCACTGCAAAAATAGTATAAGCTAAGGAGAGGCAGAGATTAAGAACAAAAGAAGGTCTCAATCAACCACATTCATATACCTAGGATCGGACCAAAAGGACGCGCTATCAAGGGAAGGAAGCACAAGAGTCGCATTCATAAGCTTTGCAACAGCAACCATATCGCATATCTGAGATTAATTTCAACATTTGATTAGCTAAAACGAGGAAAAGAAAAAAAACTCAAACAAGTATAGATGTGATCTAACTCCTATTCTCATTTGATTGAGTCCCCCATTCGCATGAACCAGAATATAACCGTTTGTTGTCGACCCTGTCCCTGAAAGAAATCAGAACATTCATGAATATCAAACACAAAAACAGATTTCTGCAGGTGCATTGTTGAATTTTGACAACATACTTATGCGATTCTTCGGTCGAGCAATGCATTGGTAAAAGTTATCACTCTTTGGTTTCAACCAAATATCCTGGACCTGTTAAAGAGAACCTTCTTTGTTATTGTAAGCATGTCATCTAAATTTCAAGAAAACTGAAAATTAAAAAGCCAGTCAATTAGCAAAGTGAAGTTCTTATAATTTCAGAAAATGGATTTTTTTTGAGATTTATAAATTCAATTAAATTTCATCAATAAATACGAGGGAAAGATAATCCAAAAACACACAAAATTTGATCTGATTTATTAGAAAATCAAAAAACTTGACATTATAACACTCATTGGAGCCTTTAGTCAACTCAACATTTTTACTTTTCAAAATCATATTTACCGGAATTTCCCTCGCCTGCCGTTTCTTCACAGCAGAATTTGAAGAGATATCGGAATCAAATGTGGCACTCTGAGCATCTGATAAATCATTCTTGAAATTCTGAATGATCAAAATCTCATTTTTCATCATGAAATGGAACTTGCAAAACACCAAAACCACCATGAACATGAACATCAACCCGAATAACGAACGCCACATATTCTTCCTTGATCCGAAAACCCAATTCTCCGGCCCCTTTCTATGTTTGCATATGTATTGACTAGTTACACCGTCACTTTTACTCAATGTTTCTGCATCTATATCGTTTACAGAATTACATACAGAAAATTTAATTTCTTTCTCCAAGTCATTCATGGCGTCGACTCCACGGCGTCGGTGAGTACTGCCGTGCAAGGAGTTGCCGGTGGTGGCACCGGTTGCCATTGCCACTATGAACACGGTTTTTTTCTTTAGAAAGAAACTGTGAGAAAATTATGGAAAAAGAAAGAGAAAAACGGTAGCCGTGAATGATGACGGAGGTTTTAAACTTTGCTCGGGCATGTATTTATATGTACGATGAAGTCTAACTGTACAAGAATTTCTGTTCTATTTGTGTTTTTAAACTATCGAGAAAGTAGTTTCCTCTGTTATTTTGGAAGAAGGGGGCAGGGTGAGTAGGGTCACATGGATACGATTCGTAGGTGTCCATTTCAATAGAAAAGACTTACTTTAAACCCTATTTATTTTGTCAAATTTTATAATTATTTATAAAACGTGGTCGTCAAGTTGAAAAGTAAGTAAACATTATAAATTTTATAGAATAAATCTTACAAAATATGTGAATAAAAATATGGTATTATCATTCTCGAAGAATTCTACGGATTATTCACGTCCTCAAATGATAAGATTTTCAATTTTTTAATTGTTATCTTTTGCAATAGAGATATAAAGATTAATGAAGATGAATAATTGTAATCTACATCAGTTTTGCAATTGATGATGAGATAATAATGATATGAGTAGATAATCATAAATTTCCTAAAATTTTAATTAACTCATATGACAAATCCATGTTTATTGCTGATTTAAATTTTGAACCACATGTCAACGTAAAAGCTCATTTAAAAAGCTATCGCGACAAAAAAAAATAGTTGAATTTTGATCGATCTTATTGAATTATTAGCTGATAGATGCTCTACTTGATCTAAGAGCAAGATTTGATTCATTAACTAGGCTAATCGTCATTAAATTATTTTGTTATCTCACGTCAAGATTACGCGCTTCTTAATTCCGTCTTAATGGTAGTTATTGTCCTTGAATTTTGTCGTTGACAATTTTTTTTACTATCATAAAAATAGAAGAATAAACTTCTCTAATTGACACTTGTTTTCAACATTAGGACTTGACAAACGAAAAGCCATCTCATCCCTCTATAAATATTCAATTAACCATCATTTTCGAGTAAGGGTTTCAGTGGTTTGATTTGATCGATTTTTGATAGATTTTCAAATTAAATCGTTTGAAATTGTTCGGAAAAACCAAACCCTGGCCAAACTATTCAACGCTTTGAGATTTTCTAAAACCTAAACTTAATGATTTGGTTCACTTATTATAATGTGGTAAGATGTGGTCTTGCCATCTAATCGGTATTTTAGATTGCACCGATATGTCAAGATCACATCTCGTCACATCACTGATAAATAAAATATCTCCTGTTACTCTTGTAGATGAAGTAACCTGTCATCTTCTTTCGTTCACATACCATCTTTTGAAAGCACTTTGGAAGTTGCTAATAAAATCAAATTCGGAAGATTTCAAGTCAAGAGTTGTACCTTGTTCTATATTAACCATCATGGGAAATTGGACCGCGCGAAAGATTTGTACGTTGACGGCCACTTCCTAGTAATCAAACGAATCAGTGCCGGTGCGAACCTACCTTACATTTCATTATTTTTTCCCATTAACAAGCCACGCGTCGTAGCCTCTTCACTTGTTACCTACTTGACAACTTAGTCAGCCTATTGAATTCTTAATTTTCTCATTTCCTCGTAATGGTCGAGTGCCACATTGTTATTTTCCAGTGATGGACTGGCACGATGTTGAAATTCCACCATTTAATTTACACAACTATGGCGCACGTTTTGGAATGATAATAACTTCATTGTGCCCATGATAAAGTGGCAACTAAACTTATTCCGTCTAGTGGAAAAGCTAATTATTGTGAAAATATATAATAATTTTATCGAGTAGTTTCACTTGACAACATAAAGTTTAGGCTAATTGTACAAGAATTGAACTTAACTAGTGATATTAAGTTCATGCTTGACCCTTATTTTCTAAAGTTTAATTTTTTTTTTTTCAAATCCATTTTCAACAATGCATTCTATGGGATTCATAACTTTTATCAAATTTTTAATTATATATTTCATCAACTTTTATCAAAATCAACTAAAAATCTAATTTTTAACAAAATCAAACAGCGACTAAATAGAAAGATGAATGGAACAATAATTTGCAAGAGCCCAAAGAAGGTAGCTACGTTTCGGTTTGACTTCTATTTTTCAAAAATTATTTTTCTTCAAACTCATTTTCAATCATATATTTTAATGGTATGCATAACTTTTATCAACTTTTTACCACACATTTCATCAATTTTTTATTTTTAACATTTACAAAAAATATAATTTTTAGCTAAATCAAATAAGGGCTAAGTGTTTCAACAACCCCATGATCGAGTAATCATGTTCAAGTCAGCATTATGATCACTATAATTGTCTATTTAATGCGAGTCTTCTTGTATTGCAAAGCTCATGACGATCACTTCAAATCCTTGTATAAAGGACCTACAACTAAATATTTGCAAAAATAAAAAATGATTGGTGGGACAGTTGGCAATATGAGTAAATCCTTGTTTGTCTTTCATTCTTTCAATTTTTTTTTTACATACTCATTTTCAAACACACATTCACATAATAAAATATTTTACATGTAAACATAAAACTTTTTTTAATTTTTTAATTACACGTTTTTCAAAAATTCGCAATTCGAAACAATGTATTTTCAAAAAAATAACCACAAAACAGAGGCTAAAGATCCACTTTTCTTCTCTTATAGTTTGTCCCTTTGTAGTGCATCAATAGAAATGTGGGGAAAATCAGAAGATTGACTTTCTCTACAATAAAAAGGATTCTTTAAGTTGTAAAAAGCTACTTTCAATCAAAATTCTTGATGTCGAAAATTATATGACTAAGATTCAAGACAACTTAAAATGTAAATAAGAATTTTATTGATAAAGACTTGCAAATTATAATTGTAACAAGTGTTTGCTTGTTTGCTCTTTTTCCTCAATGAGTTATTTGAAATATCCAGTGTTTAGAGCTTCTTCCTTTTTTTCAAGACTCCCATCGTTCCTTTTATACGAAAATGTTAACATGCATCCTTCATTTTTTTGTCTTATCGGCTACAGTGCCGAGCTGAAAAAGTGCATCATTGGCATATTTGGATTGATTACTGAGCTCGACTCTGTCAGGTCATTATGAGTTAACCTTACATGTGGTCCCCAACAATTAATGAACTAATTAGGGGATGAAGCTAATGCAGTTGATCGATGGAATTGATGGACACTGATGTAAGACTTTCCAAATGTCACTTATTGATTGATTGTTTGTACAATGCGTAAGGAATCTTTAATCATTATGTCCCCTCGAACCTCAACGATAGCTAATACGAGCTGATATCAAATATCCAAGTTTAAATTAACATGAGCTTAATGCATACAATAAATTGTACTTAACGACCTTAAAGGTCGATTGTCAACAAAAAAAATTCATACACCTATATAAAACATGTGTCTATGTGTGCGCGCAATATTTGTCCCATTAAATTATTTCCACTTATGAATAAGTTAAGTAAATAAGTGATAAAGCAATTGTGTGTATATACATTGTGCGCGCGCATGTATATGTCTATAAATGAAACACATTAGTTATACGAATAACCAACTTATACTTATTGATAAGGAAGAGAGAAGCCAAACGTGGTGCAATTACATACTATACACTTATGTCACACAAGTACTATGTAAGTAGATTTGCACTTATAAGAAGGGGTTTCTTTAGACCAAATTACCCTAAAAGCTTTACTTTTCAAATTCACTTAACCCTCGTTTCACTTTCATTTCTCTCTCATTTGCTCTCAAGGAAACAAGGCCTTTACAACACATTTTCTCTTTACTTCTTGAAGAAAAATTAAGAAAAAATTATTATGTAGAGATCAAGTTGTGATAGAACTTGGAGGAATCAATCTAAGGAGGCAAACGTTTATGGGCATGGAGCTCCTTAACAAAGTAAGAACTTCTTCATATTTGATCCTCAAAACTTTAAAGGGGTTGTAGCAAGAGTTAATGAATTAAGGATTTTGCTTTTTCAAACGAGGAAAAAGACAATGTTACGAGGATAGTAGTACTCTAAAACCTCTTCCTAGTAAAATCTTGGTATCATGATTTTAGGCTGTGAGTTAGAGTGCATATTAATTACCTCGATCCTTTGTCTTATTCAATTATATTTCTATTTTGAAAGTTATGAGTACCTTTATCTTCTTGCTTTAACTTAAAACCTCTTTCTACACTTAACTTGGAGAAAATCTTATTTTCATGTCAAAACAAGCAAAACCCGATGAAACTTTTATATTTATTTATGTGTTAAGTTAAGATTTGTGCTCCTTTAAGTCTTGATGTAATTTCCTTTGAAGAAAAAAATGTATGATTTATTAGGTCATTTGAGTCATTATAATATATGTAAGTCAAGAGATGTCATGCAAATCTCTTTGGAACTCATCTTGTATTATATCATGTTTGTCGGCGAAGCGCTCCAAGATTTTCGAAAATGGTGATTTTCGGACTCAGTTTCATGTTACCTTTCTCTACCAGACAACTAATTCAAACAGCTCCAACCCATAGCCAATATATTCACCTTGGTTGCTTCTCAATCTCACCCACAAAGTACAAGATAACGGTGATAATTTGTAGGCCACAAAGGTATGTGCAAAACAACGGAAGAAAGCAAGAGAGGAGACCAAAATACACAAAGAAGGCACCGATATTTCTCTCCACAAAGGCAGTCGATTTCCACTCAAAGAGGCAGCCACGTTTTTCCTTAATGTCATACACAAATCACACACTCACTGATAAGGTTAAAAGCAACATATATAGGGATATATTAGGCTTTAGTTTGACCAATAATATAATTAAATGTGCTAAGGTTCAAAGTCATTCAATATGTAAATATATATGGGCCATGAGTAGCATTAATTTCTTACTTCCAACGGTTCACATTATTTTCGAGTCGAGACTTTGAATTTTGTTGTTGGTAAAAATTTCACTTATCGACCAATGCCTATGAAATTCAATCCAACGTTTACATCATAGTCCTGAATTCACTAGATATCAAACCCCAACAAATCTCCACCTTGATATGCAATCAACCCTCAAGCAATCAAAACACAAAGTTAATACTTGCCTAATCAAGGCAACCAATAAATTGGGATCATAGACCTTACCTCGTGTTTCGAACCCAAAACACATACCATACATGTTCCATGTACTAGTGTTAAGGTCAAGAACACCCAAGTAGAAGTAGACAATACCAGTAAACAATCAAGAGAAAATAAACATGTGATGAAGATATAACACAGGATAATACACATATCTTTTCAAAACACGTTCACACAGAACAACAAATTAACATCAAGTCAATCAACAAACGGCCAACACCTATGTAACAAATGCATAAATGACCCCACGAAAAGATCTCACCACACTTATCCTATCTAATTTCGTGTTGCTCACCTTGATAACACATATTTCCTCTCATCGTCCACCATGCTTACTAGACTGATCACTCAACTCACGTCTAACTCGTTTCCTCAGAATAATATTTTATCACCACTCCCAACTTAAGTGAGTAATGAGTCTCCACCTAACAGAAGTGATGGAATTGCCTCTTTCACACTCCACCTGATCAGAGGTCTTCACAGATAAATGTTTCTAATATTTAATCACTTCTCCACTCGTGATTCAAATGTCACACTCCACATCCTTGGTACATACCATCAATGTACCCCTAGACATCTATACTCCACATCATCAATAGACAGACACACATCACACTTACTGCTAATGCATCTCAACCCACTATGCATGCAAACAATTAGACCAGGTAATCAGATAGCTTTCAAATTCATGCAATGCACATATTAAATGCAACATATAACCATGCAACAGAATTAGGCAATCACACGCATGCAGAAATGATTACACACAGATGCACATGCAGTAACTGTTTTACTCTCAATAAACTTCACTAGGGTCATCACTCGACCCTATAGCTATATTCGCCTCACCTCACCTCTCATCTTACTCTTCTGCTTATCCTTCTTCTTGGAACAGTCACTCACAAAGTGTCCTGGCCCACTTACCACCAGACTTATCTCAACCCTTGCCCTTCTTCTTACTACCCTCATCACTAATGTCTTGAGCTCTACCCAAATTCATCTGTTTAAACTTCATTATACTCATTGTCATATGTAAGCATTCTTAACCACCATATATGAGTCCTGCATAGAATTAAGTAAGATAATTGTTTTATATGTTTCAGACACATTCTCATCACAATTAACAATATCTTGAACAAGTTTGTTAAAACTATCTAAATTGTCATCAGGATCCTTTGAAAGATCCATTTTAAAATTGAAAAATCTTTTTAGTAGATACAATTTATTTGGAGTAGATTTAAACAAATATAAGTCTTAATTTTTCAAAGTTCTTCAGTACAATCAAGTTTTCTAATTTTTTCTAAAAATAGTGTTAGATAGGTGTAAAGTAATTAACATTTAAGCAAGTTTATCATATTCATCTTTTTGTACTTCTATCAAATTTGCCATCTATGACTTTTGAAACTTTTTCTTGAACTAAAATCCCCTTCATCTTTTGTTGTCAAATTGAAAAATCTCATTTTCCATTGAAAATTCCAACTTCGAAATGTGAAGACAGTTTAAAAAATAGAACAACTAAAGTGCACAAATAGGCCGCACAAAGTAATTCCAAGTTCGCAGTATACACCATTCTAAATTTTCGGAGTTTCATGAGATTCACGATCTCAGATCAAGGAAATGTTCAAACAGGTCAAATCCAGGCGTCTAACAGAATAATCTATGTAACACGAATGCATGTCAACAAAAATTCAAATTCTCACATAATGCAGTCTTATAGAGTGACTAAACAACAATAAATCACAAAAGTAATTATCCACTTACAATCAAAACCAACATTTCGAATATGACAAATAATTCATAAATTTATAGCACATGCAATAGTTACCCCACACAGTAATCCCAATTTTAATATTACCCCATACGATGACGCGCTAATACTAAGTGAGTATTTAGTAGGGATTAAAATTAAATTTTTAGTAGATTGTGATAAAAGTTTTTAAAATGTGTGGTTGAAAAGTTGTGGAACCCATAAAAGATGTGGTTAATATTGATTGTTTGACTTTGACTTAAATTAAAATCTAATTTTAATCCTAAACAAGCGGGCCTTAAAATTTAAATTGGGATAAGCCAATATACCAGAGCTAACCAATTTGAGTTCGTAAATAACAAGAGATGCTAATTTACTAATTTAAGGCTACCACTATTCGTCATAAAGTCTCAAGCTATCGCAAAAATCAATCAACCATGATCGAATCCTGAATGCACAAGGACAAAATCGCTCATGCTTCATTGTATAACCTGAAATAGAAAACTAACAATACCAAAATGTTAGAAATGATGTTAGAAACAATCTATTAGAAGAAACCGTTGCCAAATTTCTCCTTACGCGCCACTACGCGTGGCTAACATTTTCTGCGTGTGGCCTCCACGTGATGTCACCGCAGGTCACGTGCCTGACCCTTTGGATTGCCTCCGCCTACAAGTCACGTAGGTGGTTTTCGTTTCACAAACCGATAACTGGATTGGCCAAAAATTGCATAAACAGATCCGATCAGATTGAAGAAAAAATGGATAGGTTCGTTTTCTATTTTCTGCTTGATTCTCTACCGATTTTTGGATTTGTTTTTGGTTAGATTTTGATTGGAAAACCACCATCTAGGAGCTCCGATACCAATTATCGCGGAAGCTTGCTCTAAGATTTTCAAAAACGGTGATTTTTGGGCTCAATTTCACATTATCTTTCTCTTTCAAACAATCAATCCAAATATCTCCAACCCACAATCAATATATTCATTTCGGTTGCTTCTCAATCTCACACCAAATGACAAGATAACGATGAAGTCCACAAATGCACGGGAAAAACAATAGAAGAAGGCAAGAGAAGAGACCAAAATACACAAAGAAGGCACCTATTTTTTCTCTCCACAAAGGCAACCAATTTCCACTCAAAGAGACAACCATGTTTTTCTTTAATGTCATACACAAATCACACACTTACGGCTAGGATTAAAGGCAACATATATATAGGGATATGTTAGACTTTAGTTTGCCAATAATATGATTAAATGTGTCAAGATTCAAAGTCATCTAATAGGAAATATATATGGGCTGTGAGTAACACTAATTTCTTAAGCTACTTCCAACGATCCACGTTATTTTCGGATCGAGTTTTTGGACTTGGTTGTTGGTAACAATTTTACTTATTGGCTAGTGCCTATGAATTTTAATCTTTCGTTTATATCATAACCCGAGATTCATTGGGTATTAAAACCCAATAATGTTAAAATTATGATTATGCTTATGCCATTTAATTATACGCTTAGTACTTTACTCATTAGACGTCAATGTTCATAGTTGTTTTATGACTCATGTAGGAATTGGTGTGATGATATTCAAAGGCGAAAGAGGTCTTTCAATGGACGGGAATACCATTTTATCACCAAGATGAAGGCTGATTTTACTATCTCAAAGACCCGATTTCATGAAAGGATCCATTTTGAAGAAAGGTATAATATAGATATGTTCCTAAGTTTTTATATAAGGTGCGATACCTTAAACAAAGATGATGACTCGAGTCATTGTAAAATTTTCAAATTCTGCTTTTGACAATGAAATATCATTTAAAACGAGTGTAAAAAGTAATTTTAAGAAAATGAACAATTTGTCATGTTTCACACTACAGGATACTAATATCCTTACTCTTAACTTTTATCACGGGTATCAGTAGCCTCCACTGAAGACATATTATTGTTTAAGAAAAAAACAAATTCAAATGAAATTTTGGGGTTGTCTCATTCATTACAGACAACATATGCAAATTAGGAGAATGTAGAGAATAAGAATATGACTGAAAAAAATGGAGAATATAAGTGCAAAAATGAGAAAATATTGAAAATGTTCATTGCTTTTTGTTAACATACTCATTATGTATTATCTTGTTCTCATTTTTCGATATTTTACTTATTTTTTTTCCCATCGTTTAGTTCTCTTGGAACAAAGGAATTAATAGGAGGATTCACTACAAATACTAGCTCGTTTCATTATTATCGAGATCATGGCCTATTTGACATTCACCATGCAATGCATGCAGTTATAGATAGACAAAAGAATCATCGTATGCATATCAATGTACTAGCTAAAGCATATGTTTTCAAAGTAATCGAGAGTCTTATGGTTTAAAATAAAGAACGTGAAAATAAAATGAAAAAAATTATGCAACGATTAACGCTTTAAACTTTATCTTTAAAGCATATAAGCGTCGAAACAAACCTAACAAGAACCAATGGTTCCATAATGAAAAGAAGGAATCAGTTACAGGATAAAAAGAAAAAGGAAAAAAAGAATCGATCGATTTTGGTTAGATCCAGTTCCTTTTTATGGAACCAACTATTTCATTTTCACAATTACCAACAGGAATTGGTGCGATATGATTCTTAAGTTATTCAAACCGAACAGCCTTGAGTCCACCCCTACATCTGGAATGTCCAAGCCAAATTCTAATTTAGTTTTTGTCTTAAATTTTTTATGTTATGCCTAGATGATAGCATTAAAACATACAAAAATATAGAGAACAAGGGGATTAGAAAGAAGAACAAAGTGAGTATTTAGGAGAAACAAAGGAACCTTTATGAAAATATAAAGGGAAAATTGCAGTCACGGTATCAAACTTTTTCAATTTTCGCAAACTTTGCCAAAACCTTTGTTTTGTGCGACCCACGGTACCAAATCTTTAAAAAAATCGCAGTCGGAGTTCAAATTGACAGAAACCGTTAATTTGATCGTTAGTTGACCTAGAATAGTAGATTTTGACCAATTTTGACAAAATTAGGAGAGGTAAAATGGTAACTTGAAAATGTTCTCATTAAATAAATAAAAAAAAATGGAAAAATGGAAAATTGCAATCAGTTTCTCCTTCCCGCCCGGCATCAACAGTGTCAGCACGTTGCCGACACCGGCACACTGCGACTCCACCACCACCGCCTCCTCATACTACCACCGTAATATCACAAATGAAGAAAATCACGTTCGACACCCAAACATGGAACTGGAATCACGACCATACTCAAATCCATCATCATCACCAGTCTCCTCAAAATCAACAAAATAAAACCCATCTCCTTCTTCAATATTCCACGATCCCCTTACCCAAAAATCAAATACACTCCCACCCAAGAGTGTCCTGGACGGCCAATCACGAGTAGAGCCATGAGTGGCATGTGCAAAGGAGCTGAAGCCGCATGGGGAGAAGAAGTATTACCTTCGCCACATTGAGGGCTGCTTTGATCAGGTTTTTGTGGGTTTTTAGGGTTGGAAGAAGATCCCTCGGCTCCGTCACTACTCGTGTTCTTCGTGATTGATTATATATATCAAAGAGTGAGAAGAATAGTGTTGTGACTTTGAAGATGATAACAATGGCGATGGAGACGTATATTAATAGTGGAGGGTAACTTTTGAATTGTCCGATGGGAATGGACGGTTGGGATTTTTCTAGACGACAGTTTGGAGTGTATTTGATTTTTGGATTAGGGGATTGGGAAGATTGAAGAAGGAGACGGGTTTTATTTTGTTGATTTTACGGTGGTGGTGGTGGTGGTGGGAGGCGACGGTGGTGGTTCTGGTGGGAAGAGGCGATGGTGGTGGTGCCGGCACTGTTGATGTCAGACACGAAGGAGAAACTGATTGCAATTTTCCCTTTTCCCTTTTTTATTTTTTATTTTTTTTAAATTTATTTAATGAGAAAATTGTCAAGTTACCATTTTGCCCCTCCTAATTTTGTCAAAATTGGTCAAAATCTACTATTGATGGTCAACTAATGATTTATGTCAATTTGGACTCAACTGCGATTTTTTAAAGGTTTGGTACCGTGGGTGACACAAAACAAAGGTTTGGGCAAAGTCTGCAAAAATTGAAAATGTTTGGTACCGTGTTTGCAATTTTCCCATATTAATGTAATATATGTTGTCACGTAGATTGATATTTAGCACCAATTAGTGGTGGAGTCAGCATCTGACGAGCCATGACGGTCACATGTGCTATCTTTGTCGAATTTATATTTTTTTTCCATATATTGGGCGACCATTCGACAATCACTCGTGTGGCCGTTGAGCATCCACCCTAGCTCAAATGGATCTGCCTTCATTTAGATAAATTCCTGGATTCCTCACTAGGCACAATAATGTTACATAGTACTAAAAATTTTGATAGTATTATGTTATTTTAATCTTTATGATTGCACACAAATGGTAGGTTTTTAATTTATTTCAACGCATCAATATTATATATAAATATAAAAAAAGGCAAGTTGTGTACAAGACATGGTGGTGGGTTAATAGTAAACTTAATAATTGATATTACTGTCTCTGACTCTTTGTTTCAACTAAAAAAAAGGACATAAATAAGCATCTGTACAAGGCTTTGCTAAGAATCAGCACTGTAGATAATTTATAATTTAATTGTCAATTATCATCTGACCAATTAAACATGAAAATGAACTCCAAGCAACCATTCATTTCTGTCCCAGTCAATAGCATAAATCTCCACTAGATTTTCTGTAGGGGGAAAAGATTCTGTTATCTTCAAAAAAGGTTTATCTACATTTCCATTTGAATCTATTGTATCTGTTGGCTGGATTTAAAAAATCCATTTTTTTGCATAATTATATAAAATTACAGATAAATGCAATGAAAAGTTTAAGCACGTGATATTCTTAATCTGCACCACTGAATTATTAATTACTAGTCTATATGCCTTAGACTTATCTTTATAGGCATGAATGTATTGGAGAATGATAAAGCATCTCCTTTTGATTTAGCCAATATTCTCAGCTTTTTAGATAATGTAATATTATTTTGTTCATAATGATAATGGTTATACATGCCTTATTTCTAATAAATTTGGATCGAAAACATATATAGTCTAAAAGTTTCAGGACTAGAACCAAGTTATTATCATAGTGTAATGGGAAGAGAAGGGATGGATGGCCGGGCCATGAGAAGTGTTATGCATTGCACGAGATATATGTGTAAGATGAAATAATTCAAAGAATCTAGAGCACAAGATTTTATGTGGAAACTCAAAATGGAAAAAACTACGGGTAGTGGAGAAAATTCACTAAGTCAAAATAATGATTTTGTTATAAGATTTAATGCTCTCAAACAAAATTTATCGTTCTCTAATGTCATGAAGAGTTTACAAATTGTGATATATATATATATATATCGAAAATGGACCCAAGCTGGATAACACAGCCGCTCAAGCGTCATGCTCCACAAGCAGCGAACGGCTTATCTGGCATTCGTGTGCAGCGAGTGGCGAGGCAGCGCCTTGAATAGTGCTTAGGCGCTGAATATCTTTTCCAAAATTGTTTCTTCTTCCCAAGTGGCGCCTAGGTGCTCGAATGCGACGTTTGGGAATTCCGTCTCCATTCAAAACATGTCAAATCGATATTTTGACTTCTTTGAGAACTCTTCAGTCAAAACATCAATCATCTTTCAACCAAAACACAAATTCCTAATAGAATTTGGATCACAATTTAACAAATCTTCATCTTGACATAAATTTCAATGCAAGGAATTACTCTTCACTCTTCAACAAGCAAATCTCCACCTTTTCCACACACGTCCCTAAGGGATAATTCAATAGCAAATACCAACTAAGTTCAAGCAATGCTTTAACTTGGCCACATGGAGTGTCTTTGTCAACATATCAGTGGAATTTTTCTTGGTATCATCTTCGCTCACTACAATATCACAACGAGCAATCACATTATGTACAAAATGATACCTCACATCAATGTGCTTTGTCCTTTGGTGAAACATCTGATTATTTGTTGGAAAAATAGCATTTGACTATCACAATAAACTGTAGACATCTAAAAGTCTTCACCGATTTTACCAAACAATCATCTCGACCACATAGCTTCCTTACAAGTATTTGTAATAGCCATGTACTGTGGCTCAATAGTAAATAATGACACTGTATTATATAATGTAGCCTTCTAGCTCATAGCACAACCCCCAATGGTAAATACATATCATGTTAGTAATCTCATTTTATCAAAACTTTCTGCATAATATGAATTAACATACCCAATGACTCCCTCTGTATTTATCACAAAATCTAAACAAGCATTAGTAGAGTCAAACAAGTATCTGAATATCTAGTGCACTGCTTTCCAGCATTCATTTCCAAGATTTTCCATGTATCTGCTAACTGCACTGACTGCATACACTAAATGTAGGCGTGTACAAACCATAGCATACATAAGCGATCCAACTATACTTGAATAAAGAACCCCATGTAGTTAATGTCTTCGTTTGACTGTGGAAACAAAATCGATGACAACATAAAATGGGCAGCCAAAAGAGTATTGATAGCATTTGCATTCAACATATTAAACTTGTGAAATACTTTCTCAATGTACCCTTTCCAACTCAAGTATAATCTATGAGCCTTCTTATCCCCAATATTTTCATTTCGAGAATCTTCTTTATTGCTTCCAAATCCTTCATATCAAACTCTTCACTAAGCTAAGCTCACCTTCATTACCTCCGATTTATCCTTGGTAGCTATCAACATATCATCTACATAAAGTAGTAGATATATAAATGACCCATCATCATACTTCTTAAAGTACAAACAACTATCATAACTGCTTCTTTTACAGTCATGAGTAACCATGAATGAGTTAAACCTTTTATATCACTCTCTCGGTGACTGCTTCATTCTATAAAGGGACCTTTTCAATTAACACACATAGTTTTGCTTTTTAGTGATTACAAAAACCTTTGGCTGTTGCATAGAGATGTCATTTTCAAGTTCTCCATGTAAGAATGTTGTTTTCACATCTCAGCTCAAGCTCTAAATAAAATTTAGCCACAATACCAAGCAAATTTCTAATTGAGCTATGCTTTACTACTGGAGAAAACGCGTCTGTGAAGTCTACACCTGAAATCTGATTGTTACGTTTAGCTACTAATCTTGCCTTATAATGGTTTCTTTAGCTCCTGATGTACCTTCCTTCATTTTGAATATCCATTTATAATGAACAACCTTCTTCTCCTTAGGTAATTTCACTAAGTCTCTCGTGTCATTCTTATGAAGTGATTGAATATCCTCTTGCATAGCAATCATCTATTTACCAGAATCATTGCAACTCACTGATTTTGTGTATGTAGCAAGCTGTTCACTGGAATCAATATTTTTAGCCACATTTAGCGCATAAGTTACCAAGTCAGCTTCTCCATCTTCTGCAAAGGTCTAATCACCCTTCTAGGTCTATCTTTAGTATTAGAATACTCTGGTACTGTTAGTGGTAGTGGCAAAGCAGTACTCTCCTTCATTTCTGAACTAAACAGAAAAGAAGATTCTAGTTTAGATACTGAACTGATCTCCAACTCTACTTGAGCATTTTTTTTGGTTTATTTGTATTACCAAAATCTCTAGAAGGTAAACTGTGAACCATTGCCTGTTCATCAAATACCACATCTCTGCTCACCTTTTTTGTTTCTAGAAACTAAAGTTTATATCTATTAACATCGGATTTATAACCAAGAAAGATGCGCTTTCTAAACCTGACTCCAATTTTCCATTATTCACATTAGCATAAGCATAGCACCCCAAATATTTTCAAATATAAGTAATTAGGAGAAGTATCAGCCAATACCTCTTCTAGAGTCTTTTTTTCAGTAGCAATTGAGGGTAAACGGTTGAAAATGAAACAAGCTGTAAAAGCAGTTTCAGCTCAAAATGTCTAGGCAACCTAGAATTTGAAAGCATATATCGGCCATCTCTATCAAGGTCCTATTCATTCGTTTGGCTATACCATTCTGTTACAAAGTACCACGCACAGTCAAGTACCATTATTGAATTCATTCGAACAAAACTCTAATACATTATCTGTGTTGAGACGTTCACTTGCTTTCTAGTATGCTTCTTAGTCATTGTTTTCCATTCTTTGAATGTAGCAAACACATCACACTTCTGCTTCAAAAAGAAAATTCAAACCTTTTGGAGAAATCATCCATTATTATCAACAAATAATATGCACCTTCTTTAGACGGGACCCTCACCGATCTCCAAAGATAATAATGGATATAATAAGGTGTTCTTTTCGTATTGTGACTTCCTTTACTAAATATGGTCCTCTTCTGCTTTCCAAAAACATAATGCTTACAGAACTTCAACCTGCTAGCACTTTACCCATCAAGAAGTTCTCTTCTGCTCAATTTAGCCATCCAAAGCTGAACTTCTCTGTCCTTTCATAACAACAAGAGCTCATCTGCTTACCTTTGTAACTCTACTTTTTACTAGTGTACTTGTACCCCTTTGAATCAAGGGTATTCAAAGATATGAGGTCCCTCTTTAGATTTAGAACATGCCTCACATCACTAATTGTCCTGATAGCCCTGCCAAACATCTTAATCCTGACTAATCCAATTTGAGTTATTTTACAATGCAAGTTGTTTTCATTAATCAATGCACTTTTCGAGATTTTTTCATACGTTGTAAACCTGTCCCTATTGGGACATATACAGAATGCACAAGTTGAATCAAGCATTCATTCCCTTTCCTTCACTTTGGCTATCTCCTATAACATTGGCTTTTCCAGTATCCTCAGTTTGTTTTCCCTTTTCTTTAGTTGCAGTCATCCTTAATTTCTTCAATTTGTAACAGTTAGCTATAATGTGCCCCCTTCCTATTGCAAAAGTGACATACTTTTTCTCTATGTATTGACTTTGATCGTCCCCTCATATTACCACCAACATTCCTATCTTGATTCCTCCCACGAATAACTAGCCCTTGTACCTGACCTCAGATTCAACCATAAGACGCTTCATCTTCTCATTTGACACTAAAGCATCATAGACCTTATCAATTATGATAGTATCAAGACTATAGAGAATAATGTCTCTAAAAGTCGTATATGATGACACAAAAGAACACAACAAAATCAATCCAAGATCTTCCTCTATTATATTTAACCTCCATAATCTCAAGATCAACTACAATTTCTTTGAAATGGTCAAGTGATCTTCAATAGATGTACATTCAAACATGCAATGATATTACAAATGCTACTTCAAGTTAACTTACTGGTTAAATTCTCTATCATACAAAGCTACTCCATTTTCAACCATGATGCAACATCAATTTTCTCCTTAAGAACATCATGAAGAATCTGACTTGAAAGATGGAGATGAAGTTGGGACAAGGTCTTTCGATCCTACGCTGTTTTTTCTCCCGTGTCCAAGTAGAATGTATTTTATCAAACCCTAATAGGGCATCACCCAAATCCATCCGTGCGAGCACGACTCACGTCTTCATCTGTCATAGGGAAAACCTCTTGTTGCAATCCAAAAATAGAATATTATATTTCTTTGTTGCCATGCAGAAGAGTAATCTTGCTTTGATACTAGTATGTTATGAATTGTGCAAAATGAAATAAATCAAACAACCAAGAACACAAGATTTTATATGAAAACCCAAGATGGAAAAAAATCACAAGCAGGAGGAACAGAAATCACTAAATCAAAATAATGATTTTGTTACAAGACTTGATACTCTCAATCAAAATTTATTGCTCTCTATTGTTATGAAGAGGGTACAAGTAGTGGAATATATTCGAACGCTAGGCTCACGTGCAGCGAGCAGCAAGATGGCTCATTGAATAGCGCCCAGGCACTAAATCTCTGTTCCAAAATCATTTTTTCCTCCTAAGCGGAAAATAGGCGCTGGGATGCCCCGTCTCCATCCAAAACGTTTCTAATCCATGTTTTGACTTCTTCAAGGACTCTTCACAAAAATATCAATCCATTTTCAACCAAAACACCAATTTCTAATGGAGTTTTGGTCATAATTCAACAAGAAGGTTATTTTATTTTTCCTTTCACTCAAAAAATCTGTTAATACTTTAGAGCCCTAGATAGATTATCATTATATATAGAACTTCTTCTGGCTTCCCATTGAGGGTCTACTTTCTAACTGATGGTACATTTCTTGTAATTTCCATATGTCAATGACCTTGTCCGACAGGTGGCCCAATGATTCAAGTGTTACTTAGTACTTATAACTTTTCGACAAGGGGTGGAAAGGATATCGAAAATATTATTTTCGCTAAGCATATATAATAAAATAGAGTATATGGTGTAGTTAGTTTCGAATGATAAAGTTGCTAAACATTAAAGCTTGATCCCCAAGAATCAAAATATAGTTAGAAAACAACAAAACATGGACACTAATTTATAGTTGATTTGCTCAACGTTAGAGGTATATCAACTTCACCATTATAATGAAGAAGAAGAATAAACGCAAGTTCGTTATGCATAATAAAAAATAATTCAATAACGCTATTCACATTGTTTGCAGTAGTCATCTTACGTGGCATAATTTTATAAATTTAAAACATGAATAACTTTTAATATTGCTATGCCACGTAAAATTTCACATATGACGACTACTGCTTTCGCTGACTATGAATTGCACTACTCGAAATAATTAGCTATGGTCTCCTAACCATGAGCATAGCATGCCAATAGGACTGAGGGGATTATATATATTTTATCTTTTGTTTCATTGAATGTGTCAACAAGAAATCATTTGAATACCATTGGCATTACTGTATCTTCACATGATTAAACGGAGAAAAATATAATCTTTTCTTAAAATCCGTTGGACTCGATATGCATCGTACAGATTCACATGCTTTTGCCAAACAATCCTCCACTAAGTTGGTGCTATGAACATATAAAAAGATTTGGTTTTGAATTCTTAGGTCTTGAATATGACAAATTATTCTATATCAAAGTTAATAATAATGTCCTTTCTTATATTGATATATATCTTTCGTCCTTGTTTGGAGGAACCAACCATAACTTTTAGAGTTNGTAGACATGGCGTGATATTGCTTTCGGCTCAGCACTTTCTGTTGCATTTGCATGAACAGTTGCACGATGAGCCGAATCAATATCACTCTTGTATGCTTCTTTGCAGGGTATTTATTTTCTGCATCAAATCGGCAAGACTAATTTCAGGTTATGTACAGTTTCATTCTCTATGATTCGTTCTTTACATTAGTTTTAGGACTACAAAAAATTAAGCAGATCCATGATTTCTTGAAAAATGATGCATAGCTTTCATCAGTAGATTCACACTTTGGTTCCTGTCTTGAGGATTGAAAACATTCCTTTATCGAGCTCATAAATCAGACCTTTATAAATACAAGGACTCGTGTTCTATTTCTTTGATGAATACATACTATTGATGGGTTTCGAGTATACAACTTCAACATTATTATGACTATAACATGAAAAGAGAAACACGAACCATCATGATAAAAGCGAATACTTTGTTATTTCAGATTCAACAATCATTTTTGATATTCCCATGTAAAAGATGCAATCCTTGTCCGAATTCTTTTGTGCCAAAAATTAAGTAGGTTGTGATTATGGATGTTGCTTTGCTTTGTTCGATCTCAGTAGTGGTAGGGGATAAAATTTCACATCGGACAAAGATGAAAACATAGACCAACTTTTAAGAGTTTGAATTACTCTTCTTAATAAATTTAACATTTTAAAATAGAACCTTAAATCTTAACATGGTATCAGAGTCCATAAAGTTTCAATGAGTAATTCAATTCAATTAAGACTAAAAAATGAGCACGCGAATTTCAAGATTGGTCCGCTCAAATGAGCCACCATTTTAAGGGAACATGTTAAAAGATAAAATTTCACATCGGACAAAGACGAAAACATGGATCAACTCATAAGGATTTGGAGTACTTCTCTTAATAAAGTTGACATTTGAAGATGGAATATCAAGTCTTAACAAATAGGAGGTCTTGTAGTCCAAGAAATTGAACGTGTTGGGCATTGGTTAAAAAAAACAAAAAAAAAGAAGGTTCTGCAACTCACGGTATGCTGGAATCATAGTTAATTAAATATATCGCCCCTCTCTGAAAGCTGGATCAACATGATATCCGAGCTTGAATTAGCAACACCTAGAAGCTTGCTCACAAATTCTTGCTTCATAGTTTCTGTCATTTTGTGAAGAAGACTTTTAAAAGCATAAAACAGAAAAATTCCACAGATACCGAGTGAAAATGAAAGCATTACCAAAGAAATAGTCTTGGTGCAAAAACGTATTGGGCCCGGCGGCTTCTATTCTATATATACCATGCAAATGGCAAAAACTATGTAAAAAAAACACATACACCTACCATCTTGAATTCTTTGTACTAACTCCATTTCAAATCGCAGTTAGTCTACCATCACTTTGTCTGATATGCAGAATATTTCTTCTTATTGTAATATTTATTACCATATTCAAACAGCCGAAAGCATATAATTTATTTTAGAGTGACTTGTTTGTTTTCTTTGTTGAAATGGTCTAACTCCTCCCTACAATTTATTACTCGCACTTTGAACTTCGATCCTTTTTCTCAGTTTGATACAGTAATTCAACGTTTGGATGTTTTAGATGTAGTTTTCAATCATGTCCATGTTGATAATGGTGAATGTTCAAACTTGTATTGGTGCTGATATTATGAATGGAGTTTCATTTGCATTTTGTGACATTACAACAAATTATCAGCCTTGGCTCTTATGGAGAGAAAACATGAATGAATATAGCGCCTTAATGAGGTCTGAGTTCTTTGCAGCATTATATGATTACAGGCAACGTCTGCTTTGTTGCCTAGGTTCTTAAACCCAAAAAATCTCCAATCAACGGATGGAAAAGTTTAGATTTTATTATTTGCTCTTTTAGCTAGTGGACAGGCCAAGCCCCCTCCTAGGTAGTTCTATGTTTTATCTTCATCATTATTAAATGTTGACCTGTTGGGAGTAAAAAGAAGTCCCAAATCGGCTAGACATGGAAAATATGATGGGTTTATAAGTGTAGGACAATACTCCATTGATATGAGGCATTTTGGGTAGTATCCAAAAGCAAATTCGTGAGGGCCCAGGCCCAAAGCGAACAATATCATATCAATGTGGAATTTGGCAGGTCCTAACAAGACCTCAAAATTCGATGATCAAACTACTAATATGCCATGGACACGTCCATGTTCACCTATACATCGCCTTCTCAATAACAACCCGTTAGAGGAAAAAACCAAAGGTCCGGAAAAAATTCAACGACCATTTAAACTCCGACGGTCTAATCACTTGCTACAATTATAAAATAAAAAATGACTAGTACATGGGAGATAAGTGTTCGGACAAATTCTGCAAGTGTACGTGATCGTTGACAAACAATAATATGATGATTTGAGTTATAGTCCCAAGAGGAATAACTGTTAGCTATAATGTACTAGTTTCTATCAAATTCGATGTTTGTGACACAAAAGAGATATTTTGTAATTATCCTAAATTAAGCTAAGAATATTGTAAAAGATTGGTTTCTATTAAGTAATATGATGAATGTATTGAATTTTAGAATCTACATATAGCACTCTATTTCAATTCTCAAATCATGTAACTTAGGTTCTTCAAGTGTTCTTGACAATCGATAAACCATTGATATCTAATATTATTTTCTAAGATATATTAAACTTATATTTAACACGATCTGATCTTATTCTTAATCCGAATTCATATGCAAAACACGCATTCAATCACACAATTATCACATAAAATTGTACATGCCATAAATGTCATTCCTAGCACCTACTGTTCATGTGTCAAATACGCAGTGTTCTATTTATCGTGAGTCTTTCAATACTACAAATAAGCAACTAATTATCTAAATGACGACCAGGCATTCAAACAATACAATAGTCATGCATATTTAATCAAGAACACAAGAATTGATTAAAATTACTCAAGTCATTGAATTAAAAATGGCAATCATTAGGTTTTGTTGACATCAAAAAATAGTCAATGGAATCTCAAGCCCCACTCGCATCCACTTGGAGGAACAACTAGCTAGTAACAAATATATGTAGAGGGGCATTCTTTGGACGTGAGCCAATCAAAATGTTCAGGCACTGGGGGTGAACAACACCACTTAAAAAAAGAGTAAAGAACATTATTGAATATATAAAAGCTTGAGAGAGAATAGATAATCTCGAGTCTATGTATTTGCATTTCCCCCTCCAAAATGGTACAAGAAAGTATTTATAGTTTTACAATGAAGTGGCGTCCGTAGGATAAATAATCACATGGCTTCATCTCCTTGGCTGAAGCGTCCTATCATAGGTATTAATCTAACCTCACTAGCATGTAGCACATTTAATGCACTTAAAAAGGCAGCCATCCTATGATCTAGATTGACAAAATTTGACATATCTCTCATTACAAAGGTCATATCAATCATTGGAATATGATTTTATCTACAGGAGATCTTTAGGATGAAGTAGGTCATCATTTCAAATGTGGGCTTCAGATTGAGTGTTTGCATTGCTATGCCTTTGTTATTAAGGGAGCTTCAGAGCAATAAGAATTTTTCCTTCATTTTACTACTTCAGTATTGAGCTTCGATACCAAGAGAGCTACGGTGAACAGAGCTTCTTTGGTCAAACATTAATGCCATTTGTTGTGGGCCACGGGGCTTCGTCATTGATTAAGCTCCACATGGGATGTCACATATGCTTTATCTAGGGCCTCGGTTGCGAGATGCAACAATAGTTCTCCAAGTCTACGTATTATTATTCATATTATGTGGGACTTCTTTTTCTATAAAGTTTTTTTGTTGGAACGAACATTTTCTTGTCGTGGTTAGATTTTTTTCCACACAACACAATAGTCCCTCAAGTCCAGTGTAGATATTGATATCAAAGTTGGAGTTTAAAAGAGCATGACTTGAGACTTATGCCAATTTTCATTGACGAGTTGAAGCTCTGAAGTGCTAAAGCTCTACTTAAGAAATTGCTGATTTTTTGTTGAAGAGCTGAAGCTCCGAAGAAATTGCTGATTTTTTTGGTTGAAAAGCTGAATCTCTGAAGAAATTGCTAAAGTTTTTGTTGAAGATGAAGAAATTGCTGAATTTTTGTTGAAGAGCTGAATCTCTGAAGAAATTGCTGAACTATTTGTTGAAGAGCTCAAGCTTTGAAGTGATATTTAATTTGAAGGGGTTTTTTTGAAAATGGTGCCAATGATTTGATGTCTACATGTTTTCGAGAAAAGATAGGTGAAGCTGTTCAACTTTCCATACACATACATACCACCCTATTAAATAAGCAATGATGGCAGTTGTTATAATATTTCAAGATGGCGCGTCTTTGCGCATGCGTGAGGTGCACGCTTCGATCTAGATCGTTAAATACGATGCCTCTTTTGAAATGGATGGTTCTGATTCAGTAAACTGATAAACATTTAGGATACTTCAGATCTAAATCGAATAGCTAAGGTTGACAGACCTTACCTATATAAGCCAAACCTTCATTCATTCTAACATTTTACTTTGCAAAAACATTTATACACTTGCAATCTTAGAGCGTTCGAGCAATTTCCTTACTCTGATGACTTGCTTGAACTCCTAGCTGCCTCTTCTTCAATCTTCTATGTAACTTCATCAACCTAATCCTCTTTCTTTCTACATTTTGTTCTTTGCTTTATAAAACCCATTCAAGTCATGACTTCTGCATTTGGTTTTGTTTCTAGTGATGGACGGGTCGACATTAGAGATATAGCTTTGGAGATGGACTTGACCTTAACAACACTGAAGACTTGGTCCAAGCCATTAAGATCGATCAAGGTATCGAAACTATAAGTGAGGGACCCATAAATTGACAGCCCAAGAATAACTAACCAAGAAGGGGATGAATTGGTTTTTAAAACTTTTTCGAAGATTTAATCTAAATTCAAGAAAGTAAAGGCTAAATGGATTAATTCATATTATAAGCACAAATATAAAAGTGATAAGTAAAAATGAGAGATGATGCAAACAATATAATTGTGGATGTTCAATTCAAAGCAATGATCTACGTCTTCCGTTACCAAGCTATCTGGCATGAGCAATGTCTTTTTCACTATGTAGATTGATTTATGGTGCAATCCAATCATTTACAATGCTTTCGGTGACTTGCAAATAAGGAGTAGCGATCCTTATACAATGTTGAGATTTACGAAACCTCAACACGACATGCTATTAAGCTTTCACGGGACCTCGATATGATCCACATGGTGACTACAACAAGGAGCACGATCCTTATACAATGTTGATCTTTATGAGACTTCAACACGATCCGTACTTTATCAAAGTAATTTTACAATGGAATACATCTCTTGATAAATAATACAAATAAATTAAGTACTAAGAGAGAGTAACACTTCAATGAATAGTAATAAATTATAACAAAAGTGTTAGATAAAAAAAAACTTTGATAAATGTGATAATAAAAAATTAAATTCAATCAATCAAAGTATTTTAATGAGTAGATGAAGAAAAAATAAATGTAATGTAGGTTCAAAAATCTTCTCAAAATCTTTTAATGAATAATTGTAATAAATTAAATACTAAGAGAGATATAAGAAACTTTGATGAATATGATGATTTTATAAGTTTGATTTAATCAATCAAAGTTTTCAATATGAAGAAGTAGAAAAGTTTATGACTGTAAGTGTAAAGATCTTCTTAAAAAATATATTTCTCTTTTAAGATTGATATAAATAAGTTGAGCACAAAAGAAATAAAAAATTTTGATAAGATAAATGATTTAAGAAGTTTGATTCAACAATCAAAGTTACAAAAAAATAAATGAAATGAATGTAAAAATGTAAGCTCAAAGAAATGTTTTTACAAATATATTTCAAAAGAAATCTCTCTTCTAGTTGTTATATGAAATAATCTTTTCATGTATAAAACAATTTTTGAGATCTTATCATTCATTATTAGTACCTTTATATTTGAACTATTGAACTAAGAAGTCTAGTCTTTGATCTTACTTCGAAGTTTGCCTCTTAGACTTCTTGTCTTGGTCTTACTTTTTCTTGACCTTTGTCTTTTAAGCTCTTGCCTTGAATAATTTGATTTTAATGCTTAACTTTCTCTTTGATCTTCATTTTGAGTCCGGTTTATAATGTGTTTATTTTTGCAATGCTTGATTGATTTTAATATTGAACTATCATCACTCAAAATCAATTGTTAGAAACAATGTTAATATTTTTTTTGTTATAATCAAAATATTAAAGATGAAATCAACCATATGTCAACATAAATTACGAGGCGGATTAGGCGGCTTCTACAATTCCATTTGGCATGACCAAAGCTGATTTGGAAGAAATTAGGGATAAGTATTGTGTCCCCGATACCATAGAGCTCCTAGTACCTGAATATGAAGAAAGGGCCTATTTTTCGAAACGGGATGAAGTACCTGCCAGTGAATACTTTCTTAAAGAAGGAGATGCGCCTACCTCTTCTATTGAACGGTTTTGAGGTTCTATAGGTTAGCACCTACCCAACTTCTTCGAAATGCCTGGAGTCAACTAGTTGGAGAGTACTTTCTTTGGAAGGAAACTTCTCTAGACGAGGACGTGCCCCTTTACATTTTTCAAACAACTTTCTAGCCAATGATCTTGATCAAAGGGTCCTTGGTATTATATAACCACATGGGGGGCTCATTTACCATTTGTGGTAGGTCTCCCTTCATCAATTAAGGGATAGAAGGAATCATGTTTTTGGGCTAAGGGAAAGTGTAAAATTTGTGAGGGTGATATAGTCCTAGCCCTCATCATGCCAACCTATTATTCTAAAGTTCGTGAGTGTCTTACCATGTACTTGTTTTTTATGTGTTCATTATGTTCTAACTATCTTAATTTGTAGGTTTAGCTGATCGCTTCAAATTATCTGAGGCTGAGTGGCATATAGTCAAGGACATTTACAGACACCTTTCAACTTCATGCCACTCGACCGCCTCATCATCCACTGAAGACTTTTTATTGAATTTGGCTTAATGGCTTCAAAAGGTACATTCTAAAGCCCTTAGAGGTTATTACGTACTTATGAAGTTGCTGGCGTATTCTGTTTTTCAAAGAATTTTGCAAAGAAGAAATACCCAGCCTTGGATATGGCCTCCATTTTAAGTGCCACTTCTATACCGAAGTCCGAAGGACTTAACCTCACTTATGGCATTGCAAAGCACGTCAAAGATAAGCTAGATAGGATCAACAAGGATCACTTTGAGAGGTGAGTTGAAGAGAGGACTTCGGCTAAGGATAAGGAGAAGGTGTTGGAAACCCTATCAAAGAAGAGAAAAATGTCCATTTTTTCATTTTTCACCCCTTGAGAGCTATTCGAAATGACATATGGCTCAGAAGCCACGTGACGTGTTTTCGACAAATTTTTGGATGAATAATCAAGCCATACGATTTTTTAGTATCGATCGTTTGAAAGCCATTCGATTTTCAAAATCATACGGCTCAAAAATTGTTTTATTTCTAATTATGTAATTTTATTTTATTTATTTATTCATAATATATAATCATAATATAGATAAATTACAAAAAATATACCATATAAATATACACAATGTTTTTACCACCACACAGCTAGGAAACCGTGCGATTTTTTTTTTTTT
>CAIGRB010134549.1:36390-52666 GCA_903798255.1 Fraxinus quadrangulata
ATATCGTACATCATGTTTTGTGTAGAGCATAGTTAGCCGATAAATATGCCCACTCAAAAAAGGAAAATTGTCAATCCGTTTAGACCATGCGACATGTCTTGTAGAGAGTATTAGTCGGCCGATAAATATGTCCATCTAGTTCACACATTTGGTTGATGATTTTGAAAAAAAATGTGAATTTATGTATCCAACTCGTTTAACATGCCAATTTTCACTACTTAAAGCTTCATCATTCATTTCTCAAGTAACTTGGGTAGTCTTCAAGGAGCCTCAAGGATTTTGGTGAGTTTCTCTCCTCCATTCTTCAAGTTCTTGACTTATTCTTGAGTGTTCTTGAAACATTTTTTCAAGTTCTTCAGTGGTTGCATTGATTTTGATTTGGTGTTTCTAGAGTTTGATCCATCATAGAGTGAAGTTGTTAGTGAGTAGTTTTTTTTCTATGAAAAAAATGGATTGGAGTGATTATTGTCATGTTCCGTATGAAATTCCTACCGATCTTTTGTCGACTAGAGACGGGAGTAGGTCTAGCAATCCAGATGAAAACTCTTTGCTAGACAATTATACTAGTTTGCATTGTCCAGAAGGACCAACATTGGCGAGGTTTGTTGGTAGTCTAAGGATTTGCTCATCTTATGCGATCGATCCAAAAAGTGCAAGTATTACTATTGATCAGACCGATCCAGGTCCTAATGGTGGCTATTCAAGATATAGCTTTTATGAACATAGCCATCCAAGCACTAGTGATATCTTGTTCACTAAGAACATATTGAGCAAGCTGACGGAGAATGACTTGATAAGAATTCGGGATGCCTATGGTATTCCAGCATCTGTTCAACTTCATTTACCATGGTAGCATGAAAGAGTTTCATGGAATGCCCCAGACTGGACGTTTTTCTATGAGTTGCCTTTTAAAGATGGCTTTTGATTTCCAATTCCTTACATGGTTGGGATGGTGCTAGAATATTTTGATATTGTACCCAGTCAACTCATGCCCAACTCCTGGTGATTGCTCTTGGCTCTTGAAGTTTTAACTAGGCGGTAGGATTTCTCATTTGGCATGTCGGAGTTGCTCCGTGGTTACTTTATAAGGGAACATAAGATGAGAAAGGATGGTTTTCCTTAAATGTAAGGAAAAATACCGATCGATTGATAGCTGGACTTTCCTTGGAAGATTTGATTTGATAGAGAAATTACTGCTTCCCTTCAGCATGGTCACGCGGTAAGTTTCGTAGATCGCTTACTCTCAACGTGCTTTACTAATTCAAAGTTCTTATTTCACTTTCTTGCATGTCTTTACATCAACACACGACCCTTCGAAGGCTTGTTTGTGAAAGAGAGAATTTCTAAGATCTTAGCGATACCTAAAGATCAAAGGGACTGCCATTCATTCTGTCTTCAGAGGTTCTTTCTTCTAATGGCTTGTGGGATCATACTTCGACAGAACCACGAGGTATTCATTTCGATTTCCTAAGACATAAAATCCTTATTATCATGATAATGAGAGGTATGGAAATTCTTGGTAGTGATCTTCCTTTGATCGGTCCGCTTAACTCAACTGAACGTGAGATTGCAGATCGAATCATGTCAAAAGTGGGGGTTTCACTTGACACTTTGGAAAGGAAAAAGGCGAAAGAAAAGTCTAAGAAGTTTTCTCATCTTACAATGCTAGCTGACACTTCAGTCCTATCTGATCCAGATCGAGCTACCACATGCTCCCTTCCCGTCGATCCGCAAACACGGTCATCCAGGGCTATTGTTGGTAGACGATGATTCAATCGTGCTAGCATTTTCCTCTGATTCATCTACATTCTCTAATCCGAGGGTGGTAGCACTTAGCGAAGGTCTATTATTTCTTGAAGACCGAACGCGCTATGAGCAACTTGGTCCAGTAAAGGCAGTCGAGAACACAATGGCTCAAATTTTTCAGGTATATTATTTTTTATATACTTCATTATGGATAACCCAATTGGTTTACATGAACTTATTTCATTGATTCCAGGGTCTACAAGGTGCTATTTTTCAGAAAAATGAAGTTGTTAGACAGGCCAGAAAGGTACGCTCATTGCAGGACACAAATACTTCATACATGGATAAGTCGAAAGTTTGAGGACTGGGAAGAAAGATGCTGACTTCGATGTTAGAAAGGCGATAGATGAGCTAACCGAGATGGTTCGGGAGAAGCTCGTTTTGGAGGAGGAGCTTGTAAACTTAAAGAAATCTTCTAAGGCTCAGATTGCTTCTCTAGAGGACTGTCTAGAGAATTTCCATCTTTCTTATGAATGATCGTAAGAAAGGTAAACATGTTAGTTGGGATGTGGAAAAAGCGATTGCTGATTATGTTGAATTGTGCCAGATGTCTGGTATGCCGAATAAGGTAGAAAAGCAGGCAGAAGTCAGGACTGCGTTCGGCGACGGAGTTGGGAATGCCGATGATGGGCAAGCCTAAACTCTTTTGGTAGCATATTTTCCAATTATGCTACCCGGCTGGCATTTTCTTTCAGACTTATGTATCACTATTTGTACGAGCGTATTTGAACTTATGTCTTTCTAAATTATGTAAAATGTAGATTTATTGGGGTTGTTTGCTAAAACTTGATGAAATATCAAACTTAAGATTTTATTCGAAGAACAAAAATTTATGATCATAATATTCAAATAGAAATCGGACTTACTTCCCAATTTAAAAGATAGACTCATAAATGCATTTTTACAAAGGATTCGATTAGTCTAATCTATCCGATTTGGCAAGTAATGTTATTGGTTGGCTTGAAGGCTATCCCAGTTCAAAGGCAACTGAGTCTTAGTTCAGATTGCCATGATGATAATGGTAGGACCAAACTTGTCCGGGCGGCTTGAAGGCAACCGTGTGGTCTTCTTCATCTAGATGGCTTGATAAAATTTACGAGGTCGTCTTTATCGACTAGCTTCTAGATTCCAAATAATTTTTAGTGTCTATAGGGGATCTTTCTTCCCCCACGTTCAAGGCTTTCCGTGCCCCTAATGATGAGGAAAGTCTTGATTTTCAATGAGTGTATGCTTTTCTACTTGGTGAATTTCCTGAGAGAAAAGACAAGTTAGAGTCGCCGATGAAATATCATCGGCTCTCCGATGCTTAAGTTAGTGCCGATCCTCATGGTGGTAAAGAATTTAAAAAGTACAATTACAAAATCATTAAGAAAATAATGAAGATGTCCCATGATGGAGAACGTTGGCATGCTTTGTTTGGTTTCATTTGGTTCGCCGAAACTTTGTCGTTGATTATCCTGAAAGCAGAGAAATGTTAGGCCCGTTCTTGGAATTTCTACCATTGATCTTCGATGCCTAAGTCAGTATGAGTTTTAAATGAAAATGAAAACATAAGAAATGAAAAGAGATGTAGGCTCCTTGTCCAACGACCTTTGTAATTAGGTATGGTCCTTTCCAATTTTCTGAGAGCTTTCCTGGCCTCCTTCTTTGGTGTTTTGGAATACTCTTCATAGTACCCACTTACCTTATTTGAATGTTCTGGTTCTTACTTGTCGGTTGACAAGTTGGGTAATTTTTTTTGATATGCGGTAGAACAAACCAATGCTCTTTCTCTTTATTCGTCCACCAGATCTAACTCATTGGTTGGTTCTACTCATTGGTTGTCCATTTATACTGAAATGTTGGAGTGCTTGTTTCTACTGGTATGACCACTTCCATGCCAGTTAGTGTCCGAATGGTGGTGTGATAGGTGATAAGTGTGTTTTTGCACACTTATTTAATATCTAAATATACTTATTATTAATAAAGAAAATGAGTGAGTTTCTACTCACAATTATTTAATTATTGCTTTTGTAGATAAAAATCACCCAAATGAAAGAGAACAAGACAAAAGTAGGAAAAATGGCCTAAAAGAGTGCAAAATTGTGAATGTGGGGACCAAAGTGAACAAAGCAAAAAGTTGAAGGATCGTGGATGCAATTTATGAAGGTCATAATTGATATAAAAGTCAAAATATGAGGACCAAATTGTACAAGATCAAAGTTGAGGGACATGTTGTGCAATTACCTAGGGACTTGACTGCAAAATTACAACCAAAAATTGGTTTTGGACAGAAACTTAGCGCAGCGCCTAGGCGCCACTATAACATGTTTGGGGACCGTTTTGTTGGTTTTTTATACTTCAGGGGCTTGGATTGCAATTTTTGAAAAATTAGTTTTTAACACTTTAAAACCCTAAGCTGGTCTTCTGGCTGGCAACTTCTTCCTTACTTTCGTTTTCTTTCTTTTCGTTTTCTTTCTCTTCTCTTTTCATTTTCCTTTCTTTTCCTTATCATTTTTTTGGTTTTTCTTTTTTGGGATACAAATCAAGAGCACAAGGAGAATACATTCAAGAATTTGGAGAAATGTTTGGGAAAATCAATACCAAGCTTCGAAAAATGGTTTTATCTATAACTTTGTATTTTCTCAATTATTTTGCCATATTTGTAATGTATTGTCATAAATATTCTCATTTTTGTCATTTGTATAAAATGGGTTAATTGTTTGTGTTGGGATTTGTGGTATTAGTTTAACCTAGCTTTTAATTAATTTTAATATTTGCTCTTTAATGTTATATTATTTATTTTCATGTGCTTCTACTATTGTATTTCATGCATTTTCATTTATGTGGCCAATGTATAATTGTGTTTTGTGATTTGTATATCGTTCGAGAGAAGATTGTACATTTTAGACCAAATAATAGAAGCCATGGATTTGTTTAATGTCTCCTTTTTATCATTTGTATAACATGAGCTAATTGATTGTGTTGGGATTTGTGTTATTAGTTTAACCTATCTTTTAATTAATTTTAATATTTGGTCTTTAATGTTCTGTTATTTATTTTCATGTGTTTCTACTATTGTATTTCATGCATTTTCATTTATATGGCCAATAGATGATTGTGTTTTGTAGTTTGTACATCGTTCGAGAGAAAATTATGCATTTTAGACCAAATAGTAGAAACCTTGAGTTTGTTTAATGGATAGAGATATACCATTAGCCATAGGTGACCCAATGAGTTATTTTCACAAATATTGAATGCGGTTGTTTGGTTGTAATCAACATAGAGATATACTAGGTTAAATCAATCAATTATGGTTAATTTCGCTTGAGATGAGTAATTGACTAATTTGTTAATTGGCTTGTAGAGAAATTAATTAGGTGACGGTTAAACGAAACCATGAATCTCAACCACATTTTCCTTCCGAAAATCTCGAGTGTTTATATTTTCTTATTTCGTAGATTTTACTTAATTTTCCTTATTTTTCAAAATCAATTTATATTTTGTGTTTGTTTTTATTGTTAAAATTAAATTGATTAAAGTTGTATAATCCAAAGTAAACATTCCTCGTGGGGTCGACAACTTGGACTCAAAAAGTCCACTTTATTACTTAAACACGACCCGTGCACTTGCGGTATATAATTTTAGTGAACAAGTTTTTGGCGCCGTTGCTGGGGAGTATTTTTACTTTGATTACCACTTTAGTTAATTTTAGTTTTAATAATTTATTTTTACTTATTTTTATTTGCTTTTGTTTTTGTATAATTTGACTACCCAGCGCTTTTAATCTGTCTTGTGTTTGTAGTCTTTCCATATACTTTTCAGATATATATGCACGATTCCAACATGGTAAAGTAACACATTTTTGCAATGAGTAATCTCTACATGGACATAAGGATATGCTTGGAGGACATCCAAGTTGTGATATTTGTTATGCGAGGTATTGTACTGAAAAATGCTTGTTCTCGTACACTAGTTTGCACACGCCCGAAACTTTTGAGATTTCGAAAAATTTGATGCATCGAAAACAAGCACTTGAAAAATCTGATGAGAAGTACATGTTCGTGGGAGATTTTGTACCTGACCATTGGGATGATGACATCAAGCTTGTGAGAGATGGTCCTCCCCTGTTAAACGAGAAGGTACTTGCAAAATACTTTAAAGAGCTTTCCAAGTTGGATGAAAATGATATGCTTATGGGAGATTCTATGTACTGGGATGGATTTCAACAATGGGGGTATAATCCACTCGATGGGGTTAATAGGAAAGACTTGCCATTGCTCGTGATGTTTGATTTCGGACCAATCATTCAACTCGATGAGAATTCAACCATTGAAGAAGAGCTTGAAATTAGAGAAAATTTAATCACAATGGAGCTAAATGAGGATGTGGCGATCAATGGGAATGAAGTAACATACACTCTTTAGACTTTATGTATTGCTCGAAAATCGACTTTATGATTAAACCCAATGATGAGGTCGAAGTTTTCATAGTTGAATTTGAATTGGATGAAATAGGCAAGTCCTATGAAATGGAAGGGGGCAATGTTGAGTTTTGGAGATCCAATAAAGAGTGGATCAAAGTCAAAAGAAGAAAAATGGATAAGGCATCCAAAGCCTTCTTTAGATGCCCGTGATTCAATTGTCAAAGTTAAGGCAAAGACTATAAAAAAAACACTTGTTGGGAGGCAACTCAATTTTCTAACTTTCAAGCTTTTATTTACCTTTATGTATTTTCATGCTTTAATTTAATTAGCTATCGTTTTTGTAGGAAATTTTTGAAGTCCCATTTATCTATGGTTCCAAGCCAAGTTTGGGGGTAAATTGATGTACAAGGTCACTTGCCCAAGTTCATGAAAAGCATCACAAGTCCAAATCGAGCACGGTACCCCTTTCCAAATGCCCAACCGGGGAAGTTTCATTACCCTCTCTTTTATTTTATCTTGTTCTTTACATATTGAGGACAATGTGTGATTTAAGTTTGGGGGTGATGGTGCCTTAATTGTTGTGTTTAATTGTTGTGATTTTGTGTTGACATATTAGATAGCCTTGCTGGCTTGGCATTGTTTGATGTTTAAAATTGTTGTTGATTCATGAGTTTATGACCAAATATACTATCTGTGCCTAATTTTTTCAAAAATTCTTTGTCCATGTGAGATCCTAAATTAATTTGAGCACAGACGTCACAATTAATTATTATCTAGATGTGAGAATTTTTGATTGATTGATATATATTTTTTTGAATTAGTAAGAATTAGGTTGTGAGTTGTGTTTAAATTTTTATCAATCCTACCTTCTCGTCTCTTTCACTTAACCATATTGTGAGATAAGTTTGAGGGTGGTCGAGCCGGTAAAATGATATTATCTAGAAATGTGTTGATTACATGCATATTGAAAGAAAGAAAAAAAATTTGCGTGGAGTGTCCTTTGTCAAGTATAAGCTAGGTGATTACCATATGCTAGAGATCTAAGCCCCATTAGTTTTGTTGTACCTAAAAGAATGATTTTGCACTTGTTGAATATTAGGCCTCACTTCGTAGTCTTTTTGACTCGAGTTATTAAGCCCGTTTGGGTATCTCAAAACCCGGTACCCGTTGGTCTAAATAACTGGGGAGCTATCGACCTAAAACTCGCTACAAGGGTTAAGAAGAAAGCTTAAAGGGGTGAGGTCAATTAAGAGCTTTAATTGAAAAAAATTTGATTTGATGCAATTATTTTCGATATTTGGGTTTAGATAACTAGTGGGTTTGAATTACTTAGTATAAGCTTAAATGTCAAAGCACTCATCTAGTGGAGAATCATCACGTGGATAGATTTTTGACATTGCTAGTTACATCCTACCAAACTTAAAAAAATGAGTGAATTGAGAGCAACCTTTAGATTTACACCCAAGGAAAGAAAAGAAATATCTATTTGAGGAGTATGAATCTCACGAGCGAGAAATGAAATATTTGACCATAAAGAGTTGGGTTGAAGTCAATTTGAATTTTTTTTCATCTTGACAACATTTTCATAATGTAGATAATGATTAAAAGTGGCTATGCGCGCACACACACAGATTGAACATTGGATAAGCCTAAATTATTTTTGCTAGCATTATTTGGAGCATATTTGTGAATTAATTATACAATTTTACACTCGTTGATTATTTGGGCAAGCTATTTAATATTGTTATCTTTATCATGTATTATTTGATTATGTTAATAGATAATCTTGCTCGGGATAAGCAAGAACTTAAGTTTGGGAATATTTGATAAGTGTGTTTTTACACATTTATTTAATATCTAAATATACTTATTATTGATAAAAATGAGCGAATTTCTACTCACAATTATGTAATTATTATTTTTATAGGCAAAAATCACCCAAATGAAAGAGAATAAGACAAAAGGAAGAAAAATGAACTAAAAGTGTGCAAAATTGTGAATATGGGGACCAAAGTGAACAAAGCAAATAGTTCAAGGATCTTGGATGCAATTTATGAAGGTCATAATTGATATGAAAGCCAAAATTTGATGACTAAATTGTACAATATCAAAGTTGAGAGACTTGTCATGCAATTACCTGGGGACTTAGCTGCGAAATTACAACCAAAAATTGGTTTTGGACAGAAACTTAGAGCGCATGTTTGGGAACCATTTTGTTGGCTTTTCATACTTCAGGGGCTTCGATTGCAAGTTTTGAAAAATTAGTTTTTAACATTTTAAAACCCTAAACGGGTCTTCTGACTAGCAGCTTCTTCCTTACTTTTGTTTTCTTTCTTTTCTTTTTCTTTCTCTTCTCTTTTCATTTTCATTTTCCTTTATTTTCCTTTTCTTTTTCTTGGTTTTATTTTTTTGGGATACAAATCAAGAACACAAGGAGAATACATACAAAAATTTGGAGAAATATTTGGGAAAATCAATACTAAGCTTAAAAAAGAGGTTTTATCTATAATTTTGTATTTTCTCAATTATTTTGCCATATTTGTAATGTATTGTTATACATATTCTTCTTTTTATCATTTGTATAAAATGGACTAATTGATTGTGTTGGGATTTGTGGTATTAGTTTAACATAGCTTTTAATTAATTTTAATATTTGCTTTTTAATGTTATGTTATTTATTTTCATGTGTTTCTACTATTATATTTCATGCATTTTCATTTATGTGGCCACTAGATGATTGTGTTTTGTGATTTGTATATCGTTCGAGAGAAGATTGTACATTTTAGACCAAATAGTAGAAACCCTGGGTTTGTTTAATGGCTCCTTTTTATCATTTGTATAACATTGGCTAATTGACTGTGTTGGGATTTATGGTATTAGTTTAACCTATCTTTTAATTAATTTTAATATTTGCTCTTTAATGTTATGCTATTTATTTTTATGTGTTTCTACTATTGTATTTCATGCATTTTCATTTATGTTACCAATAGATGATTGTGTTTTGTGATTTGTACATCATTCGAGAGAATATTGTGCATTTTACACCAAATAATAGAAACCCTGGGTTTGTTTAATGGATAGAGATATACCATTAGCCCTAGGTGATCCAATGAGCTATTTTCACAAATATTGAATATGGTTGTTTGGTTGTAATCAACATAAAGATATACTATGTTAAATCAATCAATTATGGTTAATTTCGCTCGAGATGGGTAATTGACTAAAATTGGAAGATCGAGTCTAACATAGTAAATGAGTAATTTGTTAATTGGCTTATAGAGAAATTAATTAGGCGACGGTTAAACGAAACCATGAATCACAACCACGTTTTCCTTTCGAAAATCTCGAGTGTTTATATTTTCTTATTTCGTAGATTTTACTTATTTGTCCTTATTTTTCAAAATCAAATTTTATTGTGTGTTTATTTTTATTGTTAAAATTAAATTGATTAAAGTTGTATAATCCAAAGTAAACATTCCTCGTGTGATCGACAACCCGGACTCAAAAAGTCCACTTTATTACTTGAACGCGGCCCGTGCACTTACGGTATATAATTTTAGCGAACAATAGGACCAAAGGACTCCAGGCAACTCGTCTGCCCATTTTCCCTTAGCTTCAGATAGTCTTTTATTTAACGTTTTCATGATAGTCTTGTTCGAAGATTCGGCTTGACCGTTGGCTTGGGGATACTGCGGAGTGGAGAAGTTCAGCTTGATATTCCACTCTTTGCAAAAAATTTGAACCCCAATGCTTTGTGACCCATTGTCGGTGACTATTTCTTTTGGAACTCCAAACCTACACATCACATTTTTCTAGATAAAATGGATAACTGCTCGATCACATACCTGTGAGAGTGCATCGACTTCAATCCACTTCGTGAAATAGTTTGTGACTGCTAGCATGTAGACACGTTGTCCAAGAGCAGTTGGAAGTTTTCCGACAATGTCCATCCCCCATTTCACGAAAGGCTAGGGTGAAAGAATGGGGTTTTCAAGAAACAGGTGCGAGACATTGGCAAATCCTTGGCATTGGTTACACTTTTTGACATGATTAAAAGAGTTGGCTCACATTGTTGGCCAATAGTACCCAGTGGTAAGTGCACAGTTCGCCAGCTTCGAGCTCTTGAGTGATTGTAACATTCCCCTTTGTGAATTTCAGCTAGGAAATATTCGACTTTAGCATTGCCAATGCATCGAAGGTAGGTTCCAGAGAATGATCTTTTATTTAGCTTACCATCTATAATACAAAATCTAGCATCCTTAACCTTAGGTCGGTGACCTTTATTCTTGTCTGGTGGCAATTCATCATTTTAGAGGTATCTAACAATTAGCGTCATCCAATATTGCTCTTCCATCGAATGAAAACTTTTGGCTTCGATCGACTTTCGAATCACTGGTCATTGCAAGTAGGCCACCTAGATGACCTTGCTTTGTTTCGTATTCATAATTGCTCCTAGGCTGGCTAGCACATCTGCTTGGACGTTTCGGTCCATGGAACTTGAGTGATTTGGAACTCATCAAACTTACTGTAGAGCTGTTTGACTAACCCTAGGTAAGATGTCATCTTCGCGTCTTTAGCTAAAAAAGTACCTTAGATATGGTTTGCAATGAGCTGAGAATCACTGTGGATGTTTATTAGAGTGACTCCTATATGCTTTGCCAAGATTAGTCCGGCAATGAGTGCTTCGTATTCTGTCTTATTGTTAGTTGCCTTAAATTCACACCTAACCACGTGTTCTATCTGTTCTCCTTCTGGTGATGTTAGAATGATGTCGAGGCCTGCACCATTGATGTTGCTTAACCTGTCCACTTAGAGCATCCATATGCCTATCATCGATCTGTCCGTCAAGCAAAGAAGTTCTTTTTAGGCTAAGACTGAGAGTTAGGAGTGAAATCATCGATGAAATCTGCAAGTGCATGACATTTTATAGCAGTGCGAGGTGCAAAGAAAATATCATATTCACTTAATTCGACAGCCCATTTGGTTAGTCGTCTGAATAACAAAGGTTTGTGGAGTATCTGCTTCAGCGAAAATGATGTTACGACAACTATTGAATGGCTCTGGAAGTAATGCCTTAGCTTTCGATCTGGGCTAACAAGTGATAGAGCTAATTTTTCCAGTTGGCAATAGAAGGTCAATACATCTAGTAATGTCTAATTGACATAGTAAATAGGGAGATGCTTTGCTTCTTCTTCACGAACTAAAACTGCACTGACAGCCGTCTCCGATACTGCCAAGTACATGTGGAATTATTTTCCATCTCTCGATTTTGACAAGAATGGAGGTGAAGTTAAGTATTATTTGGTTGCTGAAGCATTTCTTCATATGCCGGAGTCCATTCGAAAGTTTTATTTTTCCTCAATATGTTATAGAATTTCTGGTATTTCTCGAAAGATCGAGAGATGAACCTGTTAAGAGCTGCAAGTCTTCTAGTAAGCATTTGAGCTTCCTTAATGCAAGTTGGAGATGGAATGTTAATGATTGATTGGATTGGATTTGATCCGGGTTTGCCTCGATTCCCCGCTAGGTTACTAAGTAACCTAATAACTTGTCGGAGGATACTCCAAATGAACACTTGGACAAATTGAGTTTCATGTTGTACTTCTTTAGAACCTCGAAATATTGCTTCGGTGGTCTATGTGTTGCTCTGTAATCAAAGATTTTACCAGCATGTCGTCAATGTAGACTTTAGTTGATTTTTTAAGTTAATCGGTGAGCATACAATTTACTAGCCGTTGATATGTTGCTCCTGCGTTCTTAGTCTGAATGTCCCCGTCATGAATATAGTTTTCTCTTGGTCAGTTAGGTACATCAGAATCTGGTTGTAACCGAAAATAGGCATCCATAAAGCTTAAAAGCTCATACCCAACTGTCGAGTCGACCATCATGTCGATATGTGAAAGTGAAAAGCTATCCTTCGGACATGCCTTGTTCAAGTCTGTGAAATCGATACAGACTCTCCACTTGCCATTCTTCTTTTTCACAACTACAACATTAGGAAGTCAGTCTGGGTAATAGACTTCTTGTATGGAGCCAGTTTCTATAAGTTTTTGTACCTCTTTATTGATAATGAGATCTCTTTCAGGAGCGAACCTTCTTCTCTTCTGTTTGATAGGAATGTAATAGGGATCGACATTCAATTTGTGCATCATTATCTCTAGATCAACACCAGTCATGTCTGTGTGAGACCAAGCAAAACAGTCATGGTGTTCCATGAGAAACTTGACAAGGTATCGCCTGAGCATTGGCTCTAACTTTGTCCCCACTTGAGTTTTGTGTTCTAGAAAGTCGGGGTGGATCTGTACTTTATCTAGCTCTTCCACATCTGGACGATCTGGGATGACGGGCTGAAATTACTGTAATTGCTATAAAGGACATTGGTTAGAGTGGAGTGAATTCTGGTAGTAGTCTCTAGAATCCCTTTGGTCGCCTTGAATATCTCTTATTCCTCATTTGGTAGGAAAACGGAATACTTGATGAAATGTCGATAGTACAGCTTTCATTTCATGGATCTAGGGTCTCCCCAAGATAATATTACATAGGAAGCACAATCTTACCCGAAGTGTTCTTTTGTTCACCACTGGAATCGATTAGCACTGTCATCTGGTGAGTAATGTTTTTTTTTTTTTTGGAATTCCCATAGCCTTAAAGGTTTCCAAAAAAAAGTATGTTTGCACTGCTACGATTATCTATCAAGATATGCTTGGTCAAGCAATTGGCGATGCTCAAACATATGACCAAAGTATCATGATGTGGATTAAATAGCTGCATAGCCTCAGAGGTTGTTAAGCTAATGATCTGTGGTGAGTCTAACTCGCTTACTTGTTTTAGACTCAGGCAAAGATGAATTGCTCGACGCAATCGCTGGACCTGAGCTTTGCTTACCATGTGGTTGTTATTATTGTCTGGCAATATTCTCTTTTCTTTTTTTAGTCAGAAGGTCTGTAAGGTATCCTTACTTCAACAGCACTGCCACTTCCAATCTTAGGACAATGTAGTCATCTATTCGGTGGCCGTGGTCTACATGAAACAAACACCACTTACTCTTGTCAAGTTGGTCACTAGAGCTTCTCATCTTTTCGGGCCAATTTACTGCACCACCCATCTGTTTCAGCACTACAATTAGTTCTGTTGGTCCAATTGAAAGGTTATATTCAGGGATCCCAACCTTTGTCCTTATAGGAGGGCGATCAAATTGTCGAATAGCTCTATACACTTAGTGTCCCTCCTATTTGAAGGAGAATAAGTACTTGCAGGCCGTTTCTCAACCCTATTTTCTCATCGCGACTTTTCTTTAGGGGATTGTCGTATGGTAAAAGTGAAGTTGGCATCATCCTCTTCCCATTTAATCTGGGCCTAGGCTTTAGCTAAGACATCTTCCATTGTGCTACATGGATATTTGGTCAGTTACTTATACAAATCAGTGTTCAGAGGAGCCCTTTTCGAAAAGAAAAAACAGTAGTTTTTTTGTTGTAGCTAGGAATAGAAACTTTCTCTCGGTTGAATAGTCTGACAAATTCACGAAGTGATTCGCTTCTCCTTTGTACTATATGATAGAGATCGTCGGACCTCTTCTCAAGTCTTTCACTGCTTGCAAACTGCTGAATAAAAGTATCAGTTAGTTGTGCAAACGACGATATAGAATTATTAGGAAAGTTGTGTACCAGCATAGGGCTAGCCTCATATGACTGGAACCGAACCCTTTACACATGCAAGCCTCATGAAGGTCTCTCGGTATAGTAGCAGTAAACATTCTTTGTCTGTATTGAGCTATGTGATCATTCAAATCAGCCGTCTCATCGTAATGTTTCATGTTAGAAAAGCTAAACTATTTGGGCATTTTCACTAGGGCAATTTCGTCAACAAATGGAGAGTCGGCGAAAAAACTGGCTGTACTCTATTTGATTGGTACAAGCATCACAGGGATACATTGAGCCATAGCTTTAATCGTCGCTAACTTTCGTGCGAACTCTGGATCTTGTCTATTGGTAGGTTGTGGTTGTATATCTTCTGATTTTCCATTTTGCGGTGTGGTGAATTGGACGTTTGAACCAATGGTCAAGTCCATTTTGGTCGAGTGAAGGCATTGTCCTAAAGGAAGTATGGGAATATGACGGACGTACCAAAGTTGGATCGGATGCCAATGACTCCACCCTTTCTTGAAGGTCTCGATTCTCCACACAGATGGCAGCATTCTCCGCCTCTCGTCTCTCCAATTTTTGTGAATTTTGCTTTGTCAACGCGATGAGTTGGGTTAGTTGTGCAGTTACTTTGCCAGAGAGAGCGGTAGGTTAAGAGTGTGTAGAGGTAGGATAAATAGAATCCTACTGAACGACCGTCAGCTGGACTGGTTGGGTCGAATGGGCTGGCTGTGTAATGGTTGGCAGAGCCGTGATATGACTTGAGTTGTCTCCCAATTGTCATGTTGTTTCCACCTCCTAGCTAAACATTCGTTCCATTCGTTGCCGAACGGTTTCATCCAAAGTGTAATCAGTAGAGCCATCCGTACGATGGATTTCAGAAGTTCCTGATGTGGTGATTGATGAATAATAATAGTAAGAGCTTCGTTCGTAAAAATGATTGCTAGGGCCCCATGGTGGGTACCAAATTGTAGACAGTGGAATCTATAGTAGGGAAAATCAAGTCAGTTAGGCCATCGCAATCCTGTGAAAAAGTCAAACGAGGAAGAAAGACGGCTAAAGATCTTAAGAGGACACCGGTATAGTGCAGACCGAAGATCCTCCAACGTTCAAGTCAGTAAAGCTTATCAAGGATTATAGGAATGCTAGACCAAAAGAAATAAGAAGTAACATAGAGTAGAGTAGTTTTTCTTGTCCCCCCTGAACGTAAGACTGACCACAGAATTTATAGTAGTGGGATAACCATCTAGGCGGGATTGAACTCTACGAGATTTTCTGGTTGGTTGGAACTGAATCTGATAAGATCTATTCAGTTGAGATACCCAAGCTATTTTTAGATAACTTCTACTTGATCTGGTCAAATCATAGTGTGATTTATCTTGAAAATAAATTATCAAGGATTGTGAATTGACACGTGGGTCTTGGACCGTGTATTTGGCCCAATCAATATAATGAACTAGGCTAAAAGATGGTACATTTATCAAGTGGACCATTTGTGGGCCTTATTTGTTAACTTAGGCCGTTTGGGCTAGTGGAACAATTTTTACCACTTCACAGATATTGTGGGTACCAATTCTTTATCCGTTTATGATAATAAATATTTGCTTAATACGATCCTCTTATAAAGAAATTTTGCACGTGAATTCACGTGGTATTAAATTTAAATTAACCAATGATAATTTTACTTCATTATGTCACAAGTGTTTAGGTCACATCTCTTAAAAGAGAATGAAAAAACTTGTGTAAGAAAGAATTTTTGATCCTCATAACTTTTCAGACTTAAGTATTTGTGTTAATTACATTAAGGAGGAAACAAAAAATATAAAGAGATTCGATGCTAGTAAAGCTTCGAACGTTTTAGAACTAATGCATACAGATATATGTTGGTCATTCCGTTCCACTTCTTGAAGTAGTCAACTGTCATTTATTATGTTCATAGAAGATTTCTCTCGTTATGGCTACCTATATCTCATTCATGAGAAATCCTAATCACTTGACATGTTCAATGCTTACAAGGCTGATGTTGAAAATCAACTTAGTAAAGAATAAAACAAGTCAGATCTGATCGTGATGATAAATACTATGACAAATATGACGAATCAGGATAACAATGTCTAGTGCATTTTGCTAAATTTTTAGAGGAATGTGGAATGGACCAATAGTACACCATACCAAGGTCCCCTAGGATTAATGGTGTTACTGAGAAATGAAACAAAACACTTAAGAATATGGTAAGAAGTATGATTAGTCATTTCACATTGTCAGGATCTCTCTAGGAAAAATCACTAAAGACTGCAACTTAAATTCTCAATAAAGTTTCAAGTAAAGCAATTGTTAAAAGATTACAAATTTTTAAAGATCTCACTATTAAGTCAATTTTTCGAAACGAAAAATATCTGATTCTTTGAGGATGTAGAGTTTGTGG
>CAIGRB010134549.1:52714-69751 GCA_903798255.1 Fraxinus quadrangulata
TATGATGGCATTAGATTGATGGAAAAAGATCTAATCAATCATTTTTCATCAAATCATGCAAATGAATATTTCTCAAGATGATGCAATGAATAAAGGGATAAAATCCATGAAAGTCAATGACATTTGGGAACTCATCACATTGCCTGAAAGTGCGAAACTCATTGGCTACAAAATGATATTTAAAATCAAGAGGGATTCGAAGGATGATGTGAAGAGATATAAAGCTAGTCTTGTTGTAATGGTTTTACTTAAAAAGAAGGCATTGACTTTAAATATACTTTCTCTCCAGTTTCTACGAAAGACTATTTTAGGACTGTTATGACACTTGTGACAGATTTTGATCTTAAGCTATATCTGATGGTTTACAATTAAAAAAATCCATCTATGGGACTAAGTAGGATTTTCATCAATGATATCACAAATTTCATCAAATAATTATCTCGTTTGGTTTTGAGATGAATTCAATTGATGAGTGTGCATATCACAAGTTCAATAAGAGTAAGCATATTTGTCTTGTATTGTATGTCGATGACATATTGCTTACTTGCAATGACATAGGCTTATAGCACGAAACCAAGAGATTTAGGTCATAGAATTTTGAAATGAAAGATTTTGGTGACACCTCTTTTATATTAAGGATGTAGATACACCAAGATCGTTCTAAAGTATTTTTCATTATTACAAAAGAATTTTATTGATAAAGTTTTAAGAGATTTGGGATGCGGGAATGTAAACCAGGTTATACCCCTATTGCTAAGGGAGATAAGTTTAATATTAATCAATGCCCTAAAGATGAACTTAAAGAAAAGAAAATACGAAAAATTTCATATGCTTCAGTAGTTGTGAGTTTAATGTATGCTTAGGTTGCACACATTCGAATATAGCATTCATTGTTAGAATGCTGGGCAGATACTCAAGTAACTCTGAGATAGATATTTGGAAAGCAGCCAAGCAGGTTATTCGGTATTTATAGAGACCTGAGGATTAAATGATCACATACAAGAAACTAGACCATTTGGAGACATTGGATATTCTGATTCTGATCATGAAATATGACTACAAAATTTTGTCACTAGGCTGCACAGTTTGGATGGAATTGAAAGACCACTTATGTTATTCTGTAACAATAACAGTCTTGTATTCCAACAAGAGCTCGATGATATCAAAATTTATAAACATCAAGTTTCTAGTTGTTAAGAAAAAGTTCAGAGTGATCAAGTTTCTATAAAGAATATTAGGAAAAACTCCATGATTACAGATTCGTTTACTAAAGAACTATCGCCCAAGGTCTTTCATGAGCATATTACTTATATGGGTGTTGCATCTTTTGATGATATGGTAGTTTAGCGGTAGTTTGTATTTGGATGTTATCTAATTTAGACAAATATTTTTTATCCATGGATATTCAGGTTATTTTAGAAATAAAGTATTCAGTTTCTTTTCACTCAGATTAAAGTTTTTGGTTTGATCTCAAAAAAGAATAAGTTAGGACCAGTTGGAAATAGACATGTTTGGATCTCATTACATGTAATTTTCATGCTATACGTCTATACTTGATCTATGTCATCATTTGATTGTGTTGATATATGTGACCATTGAGGATTCAATTATGATAATGTAACGAAAATCGTTTTGGTTTTATATTGACTTAATTGATGGACGAGATTGTTCGAAAATCCTTTTGGTTATGATAGCAAAAATTTTGAGTTCATAAGCTTATATACATTTATAAGATAACATATGTGGCCCAAATGGGATATTGTTGGAAAAATATTTAATTTCTTATGTGGACCTACATATGTAATTAATTGTTTGTAAATGTTATCTTAAAATTAAACATGTTTAAAGTGATCTAATAAAAATTATTGAATTTTGGACATCTAAATAAAGTGTGGGTTCAATATGTATAGAGATTGGATCCATTAGGGTTATATTTGACGATGGGCCGAATACATATGAAAATATAAATAGGGTTATGATCCCCAGTTCACATGTGATTCACATTCTTTGTGTTATCTCATCAAACAAAAAAAACAAGAGAAAACATGTTGAAGAGGAAAATTCAAAAATCGACAATCAAGATTATGAAGCAAAAAGTCATAGTCAAGAACAAGAATTCAAGAACCAAAAAAGGCAATATTCAAGATTAAAGATTAAGAAACTAAACATGAAGAGATTGCGATTTATCTTCAAAATTCAAAATCTGAAATCAAGATCCAATAATAAATAATCATTCCCAATAAATTAAGGTATGTTCTGCATTTAGCCCATGTTTGGTGTACATTTTTTGAAAAAGAATGTATTTTTACTGTTGATGTAATGGGGAACATATGATTGAAAAAGAAGAAAAAGTTATTGATGTGATGGAAAATATTATTTTATTGAAGAATGTGTAGTTGAAAATGAGTAAAATAATGAGAATAAAAAAAATAATGTGGATCAAATATGGGCTAAATCAAAGTTAACAATTAATTTTAATAACATATTTTATGAAATCCATATTCAAGTTCTTGAGATTTAAAATTTTAATAAAATATAACATTTAATACCTGATAAATTAATAATCTCGATTGAATAATAGATTTGGATGGTCCCAACTTGGGATAATGTGCAAAAATTAATAATTCTTAGATGTTATAAATTAATATTACAAAAATTCATATAGATCCCACATCCTTTATAACTTAGTGTGTTTGAGCTCCATTTTTTGAAAGAATAAGTTCTCTAATAGTGATTATTTTGGAGAATGTGTGATTAAAAAAATAAGAAAATATTTTAAATTTGTGTATAAAATTATTTTATTTAAAGAATGTATGGTTGAAAATGAGTTTAAAAAAAAAAAAAAAAGAATTTTGATGTAATAAAAGCTCAAACGGTAATCTCCTTGGTTATGATTCGACTATGAGGCTTTCCTAAAATATGATTCAATCATTACTCTTTTCTTCTTGAAATTGATCTCAAAGTCAATCTAATCTCTAATTTTTTTAATTTTTTTTAATGAGTTCTTGTGCGGTTTATTCATATTACAACAAAAGATTATTCAATGTTATCTAATTTTGGAAAATATAAGCAAATTCATTGTTAAAGAAATACATAGAGTTATTTGTTTGTAAAATGAGAAATTAGATACAATGTACAATATTCAAGAAATTAAAGACTACCTTGATCTCCAGGCTATTAATTTATAAAGGTTTAAATGTACTTGTAATGAAAACAAGCACGAGACTTGGAGATCCTAATGAAAAGAAAATTTGGAAAATGTAGAAGGCCTCGTAGTTGGAAATGTAACGCTTTATTTTGCAAAAAATATTTTTCCCAAACCTGTGCGTAATTTTAAACAAGATATACAGTTAAAAATTAAAAATTACTAATCAAATAGTTCAGCCGTTGCTTTTTGTTCGCTAGGTTGATGGGTATAATCGAACCTTGTTGATTCATCATGTTTCTTACTTGCTTTTCTATTTCTTCTCAATTTAAACTATGTGTCTCAGTACCGTGGCCAACATAATTACGGGCAAGAGTAGAATAATGAATCTAGATTTTTTAAAACTAATAATACTCTTTATTTTAATGAGTAAGATAACTTATCTAAGGGATGATCACCGTGACACGAAATGATAAGAATGAGTTAGATATCTATATATTTAAACCATATTTGAGATGAGATCTATTTTCAAAATTTATGTTTCCCTATAAACTCATTTTTGACCTCATATTCTTCTATAAAATAATTTTAAATTTTTTTCCTACTTTTTAACCATCCATTCAAAAGAATAAAAAATTATTATTAAAAAAAATGAGGCTTAAACATGGCTTAATAAGTCTTAGGATAAATAGAGTTATTTTATTTTTTAATTGGAATTATTGACTTTTGAAAAGTCTTATTAATAGTAAGTAAAATACTTACTACAAACTAACCAGGAAATTTGCCCTGGTTTTTGTTGTTTCTCTACCAATATTTACTTCATATTCAACATGAACTATAGCATTGCAACCTAACAAGGAAATAATACCTTATTTTTGGCCAAGCATTCATGATTGAACTCAAATACTTGTGCCTACTGAATATAGTTTCAACCCTTTCCTTATAGGATTAACTATGTATTTTCATAAATTTTAATGCGTGTTTAATAATTTTAACGTAGTACAACTCAGAAAGGATTAGTTCAATTCTTTTTCTGTTAATCTCGATTTTGATCAATCCCATTTGGAGTGGGATTCTGTATCTACCCCTATTTATACACCTAGTTAATATCCAAAATTTGCATGAAACAGTTTTATCATATATATCGGCACAACCTACCCTACTTATGCAGTGCTTTTGCTGAGAGATATAGAGTGAGAAAGTGGAATATTGTTCATGGCTGAGTTAAATGAGGAGAATTTGGCCATGGATTTTGCTGATTCCGATGAATGTCCGATCAAACAGGTGGATTTAACGGTGCCGAAAACTGACGATCCGAACATGGCCACATTCACATTCAGAGTGTGGGTTCTTGGAATCGTTACCTGTGCCGTACTTTCCTTCGTAAACCAGTTTTTCTGGTACAGAACTGAGCCTTTGACAATCAGTTCGATTTGTGCACAGGTGGCCGTCGTGCCAATCGGGCATCTGATGGCAAGAACTGTCACGAAACGTGTTTTCTTGAAGGATACTAGATTCGAATTTACGATGAATCCAGGGCCTTTCAATATTAAAGAACATGTGTTGATTACTATACTAGCTAATTCTGGGGCTGGAAGTGTTTATGCTACTCATATATTGAGTGCAGTCAAGCTTTATTACAAAAAGAGTTTCAGTTTCGTTCCTGCATTGCTTGTGATGGTAACCACTCAGGTAATAGATTTTCCCTTTTGATTTGGCTGCTTCATCGGTTGATTATGATTTCTCTGGGAAAATATAACTTAAATATGCATAGGAACCTAATAAGTGTCCCTGTCTGTCTTAACTCTGAAATTTTCTTTTGATTTTTTTTGTCAATGATTATAAGCCCATGTTTGGCGGGGATTAAAATCAAATTTTAGTAGTTTTTGATAAAAGTTTTAGAAATATGTTGTTGAAAAGCCATGGGTCTCATGAAATATGTGGTTAAAGTAATCCCCTCCAAATAGGGGCTAATTGATTTGTTAAGGTTGTCATCCATATTCAACCATCAACAGTTCATGAGAAAGCTGATTATTATTGTACCTTTTTGTGAAACGAACAAAATTCAGGTTCTGGGATTTGGCTGGGCTGGAGTTTTTAGGAAACAATTGGTCGAACCGGGAGAGATGTGGTGGCCAAGTAATTTGGTTCAGGTCTCCTTATTCAGGTACGGGCTGAATAGACTATCTAAAGACTGATCTTGACTGTACAGAACTGATTGTATAATTTTTTGTTGTTGAAGGGCTCTTCATGAGAAAGATAAGAGACCTAAGGGTGGAACAACCCGGACGCAGTTTTTCCTCATAACTTTAATAGCTAGCTTTGGTTATTACATTTTCCCTGGGTATTTTTTCACAATGTTAACTTCACTTTCCTGGATATGCTGGATTGCCCCAAAATCTGTCTTTGTGCAGCAATTGGGCTCAGGATTAGGAGGTCTTGGAATTGGGGCCTTAGGATTTGATTGGTCGACCATTTCATCCTTCCTTGGAAGTCCTCTTGCAAGTCCATGGTTTGCTACTGCTAATGTTGCTGCAGGTTTCTTCCTCGTCATGTACGTTATGACACCCCTAAGTTACTGGTCTAACGTCTACAATTCCAAGAACTTCCCGATTTTCTCTGAAGATCTTTTCCAGTTAAGTGGTGCAAAATACAACACTTCGGCTATCATTAGTTCCAACTTCAGCCTCGATAGAGCTGCTTACAATAAATCTGGTCCGTTATATTTGAGTACTTTCTTTGCCATGACATATGGAATTGGATTTGCCACACTTTCTGCAACACTTGTACATGTTTTACTCTTCAATGGAAGGTAACACTTACTGCTCTTTTGACATTTTGCGCATCAAATAGTAGAATGTAGCTTGTATTTGTTCCTTTGCTCGCTGTATTTTGTTTATCGAAATTTTCTTGTGCTAATTGTGCAGTGATATATGGAGGCAAAGCAAAAGTGCATTTAAAAAGAGTAAAAAAATGGATATACATACCACGCTTATGAAGGAGTATAAGCAGGTTCCTCTGTGGTGGTTTCTCATTATCCTTGTAGTCAATATTGCACTCATCCTTTTCGCTTGTATGCATTATGAACGCTCGCTCCAATTGCCATGGTGGGGCGTTTTCCTTGCGTGCGCCATCGCCTTTATGTTCACTCTTCCTATTGGTATAATTACTGCCACTACAAACCAGGTACTAAATGTAAATTTCACATGTTATGATCATGCTGAAGAATTTTTATTAATTTTCATTTCGGAATATACAGACTCCAGGTCTAAACGTCATCACAGAATACATAATTGGTTATGCATACCCTGGGCGTCCGGTGGCAAACATGTGCTTCAAGGTATATGGATATATAAGCATGACTCAAGCTCTCACCTTTGTTCAAGATTTCAAGCTTGGTCACTACATGAAAATCCCACCAAGAGCAATGTTCTGGGCACAGGTTCGCATTCTTTTCCATGTTTGGTAACTAGTTTTAAACAGTACCGGATTCTGAATGCTAAATGAATCTAATTTTCCAGGTGATTGGGACTCTGCTTTCAGTCGTAATATACACAGGAACTGCATGGTGGTTAATGGAAACCATTCCCCACCTTTGTGATACAAACTTGTTACCACCCAACAGCCCCTGGAAGTGCCCAATGGACCATGTATTCTATGATGCATCAGTTATTTGGGGACTAGTTGGACCTCAAAGAATCTTCGGCAACCTCGGAGTATACCCTAATGTCAACTGGTTCTTTCTTGGAGGGGCCATTGCACCGTTGCTAGTATGGTTGGCGACAAAAGTATTCCCAAAACAGAGATGGATTGGCCTCATCAACATGCCTGTTGTGTTAGGCTCTACAGCCATGATGCCTCCTGCTTCTGCTGTCAACTACACAAGTTGGATTATTACGGCTTTTGTGTTCGGATTTGTTCTTTTCCAGTACCGGCAGAGGTGGTGGCAACGCTATAATTACGTCTTGTCCGGTGGCCTTGATGCAGGAACTGCTTTTTCTACACTCTTGCTGTTTATTGCACTGCAATCCAGAGAAATTGGTGTTTCTTGGTGGGGAAATAATTTAGATGGATGTCCACTGGCTTCTTGTCCAACTGCTAAAGGAATCTCTGTTGATGGATGTCCTGTTGTTCAGTAGAATAACTCCTTTATTTTTTTTGTCTTGAGCGTTTTCTTTCAACATTATGAACCCTTTTTCTCATTTTAGATTGCTTGTGAATTTGAACTTTTCTTTTCTTGTAAATATGATTATTGTTTCAGTTTGGTACATATATGTTTCTGTTTTTTCTCGATTTTGCTTGTTCGACTATGATCCAACAGTTTATGGCGAAGGGACAAACTAATGTTAACCAGTCTTAAATTTATTGTGAACAATACTTAGTTTACTATCGTTATTGTTTAATATCAAACACAATCTCATCTATATTGTTGATAAGTAAGCATCACAGAATTTAAATTAATCACTGAACCGAATATTCAACAATACCAAATAAGAAACTTGGACAAGACATGATTCTTAGTGAAGGGTACAATCTCAAACACTAAATTGTGTCCAATCTAAACGATTATGTGGTCTAACGACTAGATAGATCCATTTCAAAGGGTGTGAGTGTACACAAAATGTTCATAAAAGTAATTGCTCCCACTTGATCCAAGCATCACAAATTAACACCATGTTTGAAGCACATTATTCTTCTAATAATGCATTTTAAATAGTGATTTGATGGAAAATATGTGGTTAAAAAATAAGGAAAAATTTTGGATTTGCGTGTAATATTATCTTATTGAAAAATGTATAGTTGAAAATGAGTTTATGAATTTTTGTAAGAATGTGGATCAAACAGGGCATAAAGCACATTATTCTTCTAATAATGCATTTTAAATAGTGATTTGATGGAAAATATGTGGTTAAAAAATAAGAAAAAGTTTTGGATTTGTGTTTAATATTATTTTATTAAAAAATGTGTGATTGAAAATAAAATAGAGAAAAATGTATTTTTAAAAGAATGGTATCAAACATGATGTAAATTAAGAAGAAGAAAAAACACATGTTTATAATTAGAAGGAAGTGTATGATAATTTCCAAGCAATCAAATGCTCTTTTTTTTTCTTTTTTTTTTTTTTGGGTTCACCAGTCAAGTTCAGTATGTGTTGTATTAATGTCGAAATAAGTATCATATCTTGAGAAATAAAAACCCGTTTTGTTAATAACAATCCATGAAGCGAAGTAGGTTTTTTATCTCCTCAAAATCCTGATTTTCGTACTTTATATTCTATTTATTTTCCAACAGACCATGCAACTAATAAAGGGACAATTACATTTGATGTTCTTGGAAATAATAAAAAATGTAACCTTCATTTTAGCATAAATGAATATCACAAAAATAAAAAAATAAAAATAAAAATTGAAGACTGCTCATGAAGTACATTCAACTGGCCTAGAATTTTGGCAGCCTAAGATTTTGCATTACTGCTTCGTCTCTGTGTAATATCCACTAATGACATCTGAGCAGAATTCCCGTATTTATGTTTGAATTCAATGTTTAAAAACCATCTGTAAAAGATTTTCGTGCATCCAATAGGAATTGAACCGATGATTTCGCCAGTTATGAGTTGAGGGCTTTAACCATTCAGCCATGGATAAAGAAACTAGCCATTTCAGCTAGTCTTGAAAAAGAAGACAAGGGTTTGAACTTAAAGTCTAGGAGGGTACGCATCCGGCTGACTTTGGATTCGAGTCTGAAAGGTTTGCAGCGCCCTGCAATTGGTGCAGTGTGAACTACTTAGTAATAGGAACCAAACCATGGGCCGCCTGAACTACTTTAACACCATTCTGAAGTTTTTCACCATCAATTAGAGGTCAAAATTGCATCCAATGAAGCTTCACGGGGACCAGAATCCGGCTCCTCAAGAACGACCACAAGGAGTTTCACAGCATTAGCCTCCAAAAGACAAGACGGCGACTCAACAGTGCTGATACCACGGTATACAGGGAAGTTAGTTTCAGGCTGCTTAAAGCAACAACCGAAGCCCCATGTTTTTCACTGGGTTGTTTAAGTTACTAGAACTTTCTGAAAACTGCTTAAGAGAAACGGCTGCATTTTGCTTAGTGAAGTTTCAAATGCTAGTAAACTCACCAGAACTGGGATAGTGCCTCCTTGCGCTACCATTCGTGATTTGTTGGGATATTGAACCGGGAAAGGACTCGAGCAGCATTCTCGATTACTTCTTTTTATATGAGGCATGAGTATTTCTACAAGTGAGGCAATCAAAGATGACTTCAAGTGCACCAAGGTCTAAACGTTGCTCACACATTTGTTTCACTACTCAAGATTATTATATTACTTATACCTCTATGCACGATGCCTCACCATGCAAGATGATTGTTTCGTATGTGCCTCGATTTATGAGAATTCCAGTTCAAACATGCTTGATGAAATTCTTCTTATTAAATTTTAATCCTACAATAAAATTATAATGGGATGAATCTAATAATGATATTACCTTGATCAGGGCCGGTCCTGTGATTTTCGGGACCCGAGGCGAACTCCCAAAATTGGGCCCCCCAAATCAACGTAAATGTAAAATTCAACAGGATATTATGCAACATATTGCTAACTTAACATTGGACAATAGAAAAACAAACAAATATAAAGAACAAAAGATTTATATTATAAAGTAACAAAATCGAAAGGAGTTCAAACAATCAGTTAAATACTATTCGTCTCGCTGTTTTAGCGGCAAAAACATTAATCAAATCTGAATAATTTAACTGTTCAACCATATCTTTCTCTATTGATAACATAGCCAATCCATTCAATCTTTCTTGCGACATAGTTGATCGGAGGTAAGTCTTGATCAACTTCAATTTGGAGAAACTCCTTTCTGCAGATGCAACTGTAACCGGTATGGTTAACAAGATTTTATAAGCAATATAAGCATTTGGGAAACAAACATTCAATGTCTTCAAATATTGTAGCACTTCAATTGCTCTCGTTGCTTCACTCGGTAAATAGCACCGCAAGACGTGTATCTCCGAAAATAAATCATCTCCACTAATGTCCGAACGCCCATTATGTTCCAATTGCTTCTCAAGATTCATACAAGAATTCATCAAATTTGAATGAGTTTCACTCCTTAACCTCTTCAAATTGAACAAAAATTCAAATGTTTCATCATATTGTTTGAATTGTTCAAATCGAGTCCTCATAGAAGATAGAGCTTGATCAATTATGAAAACAAAGTAATCAACTCTAAAAGATTCTTCAACCGATTGCTTTACTTCATTACTTCCGCTTTCATCAAATTGTTTTTTTCTTCGAATTATACGTTTCTCTCGAAATACAGCTTCAATTCCCATTTCCTTTGCCTTTCTTGTCGCTTCATCCATGGCAGTGGCAAATCCAATTTCTCTATATTCTTCAAGAAATGAAACAAGTCCTTGCAAGAGGTTGATAGCATTATCAATATCCATATTTTCAGTTTGAAGAAATTTACTCACAACGTTGACTTCATGCAATAACCTGTACCAGATAATCATGCCAAGCAAGAACTCAAAATTCTGAAGTTCATATGTTGCCAAGGACTCGGCTTCACTCTTTACTTTTGGGTCTTCGTTACTTTCTGCCAAATCAAGTAACGCATCTCTTATTTGTGCAGTTTGCTCCAGAATAGGCTTCACACTCTCAACATGACTCTCCCAACGTGTTTGTGACAATGGCTTCACTGTCAAACCTTGTACATTATCTTTGAAAATTTTCCAACGTTTAGTAGAAGAGGAGAACAATGTATAGATGCGTTGTATCACTCCAAAGAAGGATACAGCTTTAGAACAACAATTCACCATATCGCACAATGCTAGATTCAAACTATGAGCGCCACATGGAGTATAGAAAGCTCGAGGATTCATCTCAAGGACTCTTCTTTGCACACCTTTGTGCTTCCCGCTCATGTTAGATCCGTTGTCATACCCTTGCCCTCTAATATCATCAATATCAAGATCAAGTGTGGTCAAAACACGTTGAAACTCTGTTGCAAGTCCAAGTCCTGTTGTGTCATCTACCCTCATAAACTGAAGCCAATATTCTTCGACTGTAGGTACATTTGCCGAATCATCAACACATCGTATCACTAAAGACATTTGCTCTTCGTTACTAGCATCTGGAGTACAATCAAGTATAACTGCGAAATATTTTGCATGTTGAACTTTCTTCACAATTGAACTTCTCACCTCATTTGCCAACAACTGTATCAACTCATTTTGAATTGCTTTGCCAAGATATGTATACTGAATCTCTTTGGCTTTAGCCCGCCGAATGTGCTCTTGCATTATTGGATCAAACTCACTAACCATTTCCACCATTTGTAAAAATAGGCCATTGTTATCAACATGTAGCCTCTCATCATCTCCTCGAAATGGCAAGGTATTTTTGGCTAGTCTTTTCACAATTGCGATTATCCTCGTTAATACATGTCTCCAATGTTCTCTTTCTGCATCTATCACCAATTGAACGTTTTTGTCAATTGTAGTTTTCGTTTGAATCCTATTTTCCAATTCAATCCAATTAGTCATGCAACGCAAATGCTCCTCATTCCCTTCATGACTTTTAATAGATCGATGCAAATTATGCCAATCTTTGAATCCATCATTACCCAGTTGGCCAACTTTAGTGACATTTTTTGGTGTTTTAAACAACCTCAGAAGATCCTATCCATAGATACTGAATACACTAGCCATTTTCTATCAATTGTTTGCCCATTTGGTAGTAATCGCTTGTATTGTGAAGAATCGAAATGTCTATTTGCACAATCTTTGGGAAACACAATGTCATCAACTCTTTTTGGACCCATTTCAACTAAATAATCTCTCGTTCTTTGATCAATATTTTTCCAATTCCCAGGATCATCCAAATTCAAAGAAAAGCTGCCCTCTTCTACCTTATCATCCACTTCATTCACGGAGACACGTCTCATCACTTCTTCTTCCTTATCATGTACTTCATTCACACAAGAAGCATTCACCACTTCTTCGTCCTTATCACCTACTTCATTCACACAAGAAGCTTTCACCACTTCTTTGTCCTTATCATCTACTTCATTAACACGGACAGGTAGAATCACTTCCTCATCCTCAATCAACTCATTCACATTGTTGTTTTTAAAGTACTTGTCCATATCGCCTGCTTGACTTTGAGTCAACAAAAGTTCATTTCGTTTCCTTTTTCTCTTCATAGCTCCAGACTCATATATAGGAGACATTGTGTATGAGTCTATATCTAATACACAATGATTAATCTAAAAAATAATTACAAAAAATCTCAATCATCTCACAATGAACATTTATATAAGCCCACAAGGCCACAATTATATAAGCCGATCAGGCCACAATATATTCAATATTAAGTAAGGGCAAGCCATTGCTTACTTGAGAAGTAGAAAATCAACAACAATTATGGAATCACACCCTATTCCACCATCGCATCTCACAAGCCTGAAATCAAAAGTTCACATTAACAACGGCACGTCGGCACCATTACTCTTTCTTAAGCTACAAAATTTACCATTTTAATCAATAAAAGGATAAACCACATGGAATCACACCTTATTCACAACTAACATTTCCTAAATAAATTCCTAAATCCTAAAGCAACTTAGAAAATAACAAGTTTGAAGTCTGCCTTATTCGTTAATCAAATCAAATGGATATACCAATTTGGAAGGGGATAAACAACTATTCCAGTTTCGCAATCCAGGGTCTCAAGGCTACAATTCAACATTAATCTCATCACTTTCATTCCCAATCCCGACGTCAATTTCATCCCCTTCATCTAGGCACTACACTAGGCATGAGAATTCTAGTCATAATGATTTCAATGCACAAATAGGAACTCTGTGTTGAAGCATATGATGTAATGGTGGATGAAATATTAATATACATAATTGTTTCAAATACTTCTCCAATCTCCATCACTCAGTAGTTGATTAACAAACAATACAGAAATTGAAGAATTTCTAATTTACAAAGAGACAATCACTCAATCAGCATTCAGCAGGAAAAATGCTTTGGCAGCCAACCTCAAAATCTTCGCAGCCTCCGGCTCCAAGTCTCAATGCTTCTGGCTACACTCAACTCAAGTCTCTCAACAACAACACTTACCTGCAGCCTGCACAGGCTGCACTCAAGCCTGAAATTTGAAAATCTGAAAGTGAAATCAGAAATCAGACGGACTGAAAGACGAAACTGAAACAATACCGAAATCAAAAATGGCCGAGTTTCACACTGATCAATTTTGAATTAAATAATCATGGGTTTGCAAACTATCATGTATAGTTATTCAAAGTTTTGTGATCCTTAATTGCAAACTTAAAACAAGATGTACATTCCGTATCAAACAATTCAAGTTTCAAACTACAAATTGAAGAAGAAACAATCAATCAAAATTCATCACAGTTTGATCTTAGCAAACCATTTTATAACAGTATAACTTGATCCATCTCTAACATTAGAGATTCAACAGAAATAATTCATTGCAAAGAAAAACGATATCTAATTAAGCAGTGTATACTATATAGACACGTCGGAATAGGAGAAAAATGAATACCGTATAATTCAGAAGAACATGAGAAGATAATTTAAATTAGAGCATGAAGGATCACCTTTTATTGGGTGACTAACCAGAAGCTGCTTCTCCAGCTAGAGATTATTGAAGCCGACAATCGATCACCAAATCATTCTCTGACAACTGATTATTCTCTTTATCAGTACATTTAAAGTATCAATAGGCCGGCTACCAGAGGGCCGGAGTCCGAACTTAGGCGAACGGCGTTGGGGCGTCGGTCGGCGTTAAAGGGTCCCCCTAATCGGCGTTTGGGAATTGTGAATTGGGAGGGAAATTGAGACGTGAAAATGAAATGGGTAGGATTTGGGTTTGGAATTGGAATTGGGTTATCAAAATAAAAAACAATTGGGCCAAAAAAAATTTGGGCCCTCAGTGGCCGGCTGGGCTAAACTTCAAATAAAATAAAATAAAATTTGGGGGCCAAAAAATGAGGCCCTCTCTACTTTTGGGCCCGTAGCGCGGGCCTCACTTGCCTCGACCCAAAAGCGGCCATGTCCTTGACAGCACCAATGACCATTAAATCTACCGAACCATTTGTCCGAACATCTTAATAAGAGGAGGGGTTGGTACCTTGATCGAACAAACTACCACTAAATCTATCAAACGAATTAGTTAAGTATTTTGTTCATGGAGTCCTGTGCCTTACGAGGACTGCTTACCTTTAACCCTTTCGGCCAAACTTAAATTACTTGATAGGGGAGCCAGTGTGCCTTGCGAGGTTTCCTTTGTTAACCTGTACGAGCTAGCTCTATCTGATCTTAAAATTTAATGGGGAGAAATGAAAATCTAACAAGGACCCACCTCAGTAACCTAAATGAGAAAATAAAAGTTCATGCCCTATCTCTACATTTTCACAAAGTCCAACCAAGCCTTGAGTGACTATTGTATTGCATCATAAAGCCCATAACCAATCATAAATGTTCAACCTGGACTTGGGAGACTGGTGTTATGCTAGTATTATATTGTTTCCTTATCATAACTAGCACACAGTTGACAACAATACTTGATATATTATTATTTCATAACTGTCGGTTTATGTTATGCTAGCATAGTATTCACAACAAGATAGAGTCTCATGTATACTGCCACATAGGCTCGTCACTTCTTGTATAATTCACACATTACTTGCATTGTTTTTACGGTATAATAAAAACTAAATTGATTTACTTTTACTCTATTGCTACAAGTATTTGGAGAGGAAAAATGGTATCCAATTTATCTATATTTGCACATTGAGATAGGTTAAGGGATAAATCTCACTAGGGCTAAATACCGAAACATAGACCAATGTACAAGGATTTTGAATACTCCTTTTAATAAGGTTGACATTTTAAGTTGAAACTTTAATGTCTTAATATGATATCAGGGTCCATTAAATTCCAACGAGTAATTTAATTCAATTAAAACTCAAAAAATGAGCACGGGAATTTTAAGATTAGTCTACTCAAACGAGTCACCATTTTCTAAGGACATGTTAAGGAATAAATATCACATCGGTTAAATATAGAAATACATACCAATTTATAAGGGTTTGAACTACTCCTCTTAATAAAATCGACCTTTTAAAATGGAACCTCAAATCTTAATAAGTTATTGTGTTGCTCTTGAAGTTGGTTTAGTCCATATTTTCAAGGAGATGTTGCCGAAATTTTGGCAAATCATGTCGAGTTAGCTATTTTTTGAGGGTAGCCATAAAGCATCGTATCTTTGGGGTTGGCTTGAAAGCCCTCCTCACTATGTTTTTGAAGTCCGAACTATAATATATCTTCAAGGTAAATCATAAGTCTTTCCATATTTGAAATTGGTTCTTGACCACACACCATTATATTTTGGAGGACATTCATAAATCCTCGTTTACTTGGGGTCAACACATGTTTCAATGGCTATTTCTTGTAGTAAAGAGGTCATTCGTTAGTTCTCGTATATTTAGATCGACTTACATTTAGAGGCTATCTGTAAGCCCTCATGTCTCAAAGTTTACTCACTAGCACTCGCTTCTAGAGGTCATTTATAAATCCTTGCATATTAAGATCGACTTGTGTTTAGTTATTTGTAAGTCTTCATATCTCGAAGGAAATTCGTTGATACTTGCTCATAAGAGGTTGGCACATATTTCATAGGCATTTCATTAACCCTTGCCCAACTAAGGACATCTTAGAAATAAGAAATTTGGCAAGTGATGATGATGAAGGAATAACATCAAGAAAGAGGTCTACGATGGACTTATTCAACCCTGCTACTAACATGGATGAGCCGATTTTCAAATTTCGTATACTTCTATTTCATTTTAAATTCTTGTATGGTGTTAATTGCGTTTTTTTTTATTATTATTATCTCAATATGGTTTCTATTTACAGGTTTAAGCTTTGAGGTCAAAAAAAATCTTGAAAATAGCAATAGTCGAACATTTTGTCAAAAACATTAGATGTGTGATATTGATAAGCGACATATAGATGGCTCAAATTGAAGCCCGCTTAGCACCGGAGCAAATCACTCTTCAAAAAGGAGAACATGTGTGATATGCTACTTAACAATATGCATGAACAATAGCACCAACCTCAATGCATGGGAGAAGCCTATTCTCACAATGTTAGAAGAGATGAGAGTGTATTTGATAAATAAAATTGTGGCTCGGAGGGAACATTGCAATAAATGGAGTGGAAACGTTGAGCCTCGGATAGTGAAGATTATACTGAAAATAGTACATTTGCCAAGTCTGAATATGCAGATTATTCGAGGAACAAAAAATTCTAATTATAGCATAATGAAAGCCAAATGCTACATGCATTTCATCTCAATGTGAAGACATCTTTGTATCGTTCTTAGAAGTTGACTGGGATTCCTTGTGTCCATGTCATTGCTTTAATACTCTCCCATAGCATTTATTTTTATCATGAACTATGTTGATGACATACACAAGAAGGATGCATATACTCGAACTTGAACAACTTCCATTTTCCCAATCACAGGTCGAGATTCACTGCCAAATCTAAGACTAAATCCATTGACTCCTAGAATGTCTTTGAGAAAAGGCATGGGGATGAAATATAGATTGTGTGGTAAGGTAGGTGTCACAGGGACGAAATCTGCTAGAATACTTAGCCAAATTTCTGCATGTGATGGCACTGAGATCTCACTCAATCAGCCTACCCGAAATTGCACAACACACACAGATATGATAAAACAGTAAAGGGACACAGTTTTCATGAGAAAATCCAACTCGTATTTTATTACTCCACAATAAATACAAGAACTCACTATATGCTGAAGGA
>CAIGRB010134568.1:29087-52435 GCA_903798255.1 Fraxinus quadrangulata
TTTCACCATTCTGTTTAACTCATCTAATATACCGAAATATTTAAGCAACTACATTCTTCCCAACCACAATATATGATCAAAAAACTCAAAGCAAGGATAATAAGACACTCCTTAGGAAAGCATTACAATATACTTGAAAAGCCAACGAGAGGGATGGGGCAAGGTTAGGCTGTTGTAGTCCTCCCTACCCCTGCCTTGCTCCAATTCCACGACCGGGGAATCCTCACCCCCTTTAGGTTAGGGTGGAGATAGGATGTCATCCCTTTATCACTTGAGTTCTTTTGATAAAAACATCTATTTATATAAATTGCAAAGGATTGTAAATATGAAAAAAAAATACATGCTCATACTATTTAGTTCATAAACTGCATTGATGTTTCTTCCATCGATAATTTTCTAACCTGCAACTAAATTTTATGGGATGTGTTTTGTTACATATTTTAGTTTTTTGCAGTCAAAAAGTTACCAAGGTACAAAGAAAATTTACATATTTATTGCTCTTCGGCTGCATATAAAGCCTTGATCTCCTCGACGTCATCATAGCTACCAAGAAATATTGGTGAGCGCTCATGAATCTTCTTGGGAACCAAGTCAAGTGCCTGGAAAACAAGATTTTGTTTAGTCACCTTCAACTTTGAGCTGTACATAAAACCGTGCTAGGCCAATGTCTCAGTTTTGAGGTTGCCTGGCACGGCACGACACCCTTTTTAAGGTTAAAACTATCTCAGTCCAGTGTGCCGACATTTTTTTTTTCTTTTCCCCATTTTCTGAACAAGTTTCTATTTTTTCTTTCTTAAATACATGGCCACACAGGTCGCCCCATGCAGGACTTGAACCTTTACAACCAAGCCGATTCGACAGTAAATGTAGCCCATCTCCTGTCAGATAGTGCTTTTCCCGCACATTTTAGCACCTCTAGCTGAAGGATTTTTCTGAAGGTACAGAATTTTTTTAACAGAATTAAAACAGTGAGACAACTGCCTTCCCTGTATTTATTCTGTCTAAAAATTCTATACGTGTAGCAAAGTTCCTAGCTCAATTACTACTATAGTTTGACATACTAATCAAATTTTTAACTGCATCAGATTTAAAAAAGTCCTACCCGCTGCTTCCCAGTAAATGCTTGTCCTCCTGCTTGTTCAATCAAGAATGACATAGGGAAAACTTCGTAAAGAACCCTGTTTAATGCATTTAGACAAGTAACGATAGTTTGAATAACGGTTACGATAGGAGTCAGTTAATCAGTCAATATCTATATCTGTATACACAATATACCGCAACTTCCCATTTGGGCTTTTCTTATCAGCTGGGTACAAAAAGATGCCTCCATAAAGTAATGTGCGATGGACATCAGCTACCATACTGAAAATAAGAACCCAATAGTAAGCATCATAAAAGAGAAGAACATAATTAAGGTACGGGCCTTAATCTATTTTCCAAAAGGAGGACAACGTAGTTTCAAAAAAGAAGTTTACCTTAAATCCCCAGACCAGACTTCACACTAAATCTTTAGCTTAACGCTTAAAACTCAAAAGGACTGTTTCCCCCCTAACCACCCTCGGGGGAATATAGTTGAATTACACCCCTTACTCTATTTTCTAGTTCAAGTGTCTCATATGCCTAATATAAGATGGGAAGACATGAAAGTAGTTTGCTTGAATCTTGTTTTAAGGTCAGAGACAATCATTAGTTCCCAACCATGGGGAGAATTGAATCCTAGGGCTAATTTTCAGAAAATAATTAAAAGAATATCTTTTCTTGGATGGGAATTTGAGATAAATGTTACTAATTCAGTTCCAAATTTCAAAAAATTCAAGGAAATAGAATAAGAAGTCTTGAGTAACATTCTTGCAATTAGCAAATCATATTTACCATTTGGCAATTTCTACATTAAAATTTCTCATTACCTTCCGATGTATCTTAGAGATCTTGGTGATGAACCATCTTTTGGAAACTTGCATTTCTCCACATACCTGATATTCGTAAAATCATGAGATGTAATGAATAAAATAAAATGTGGGATGATCATAGTCAAGGATACATACTTAGCCGTTGGACCGTCCCAGTTCTTGGCATTTCCTTCATTAACTGAATATATCTTTCCTTTCTTGGTAATGTGTACAACAAAAGATGTTTAAACCTGGATAAGTTCATACTGATACACATGACACTGAATCATAGAAAACTTCTAAATAAACTGTTTATCAACTATGGGAACATGAAACATAGTGTCAAATTAGATAGCGAGTATTGTGCTGATCATATACACGTGGAAATTGGGATTAATATATTGAAGTCTGAACTGGAAAGGAGCATTGTGCGTATATGAAATATTTTAAATTGAATGGGGCATATGTAAAGGTGCCTAAATAGTAATTAGTACAGCGAACATGCTTAAAATATCGATCACCTCTGACAGGCAAAAGGGTTACCTTTATATCTGGATGGGTCAATATGAATTCTCCAAGAGACGGATCAAGGGTGAACCCATTGACTCCCTTTCCAGCACTTAAAACAAGCTGCAAAATTTCCCCATGAACATGAGAATTTATTAGTGGCTGTTTGGTATTGTGGATTGTACAATACTAAACAATATTAAATAAGAAAACAAAGACCAAAACCTTGTCCATTGTATTGCCTAATCCTAGCTAATACTGTATGCCTAACATTCCAAATAGTTTATCAAGCAATCTATAATAGAGTATATTGAAAGCAACAAAAAATACCGTGCAGGAGCTTCCATAATGCAATAGCCTGCAGCTACCATAATCTTCCCAGGCTGCAAGACATCTTCTATTGTTGGTTCACCTTCATCTTTGATCATGTAAATGCCAAAAATCTAGACTCAAGATAAATGTAGAATTTGTTATAGCCTTGTCATAATATTCTTGAAGAAAGTCTATTTTTTAGAGTAATATCTATTTGGTGGAGGTAGGTATAAATTAGACAAGGATCATACAGTTCCAATGGAAACACCACAGTCAATATTCGAGGATCCATCCAATGGATCAAAGACAACACAATACCTGCATATTCAGCATGGATGAATCACAAATTAATATATAAATAAAAGAGGGATTAAAATAAAGTACATTTCAGATCAGATGGTCGAAGAATTATCAAGGATATGAAGGAATGATAACGCACTTTCCACGCTTAGACGGCTCAACAAATGTTGCCTCTTCATCCTCTTCAGAAACAAGAATGCACTGCAAGTAAATTCACAATTTTTAAGAATACGTCTATGTCTTATTATGTTAGAAAAACAAAATACCTTCGCTTACTTACTGTGCGACCACTGCTAACCAAAGCCTTGACAAAAACTTCATTAGAGAGCACATCTAGTTTCTTTTGCTCTTCACCCTTTAAAACAAAAAAGACGAGTTAAATGGATTTATATTTAACCAGTGTTAAATACTAGAAAATCTGCACATTATTCTTAACATGAACCCACGATAAAGATTCACAGAACATGCCTGCACATTAGTCTCCCCAGCAAGCCCTATGAGTTTGGCCAACCCTGCCTGCAGAAGTACACAATTTAGAGAATAAACCATTATAAAGGAAAAAGCACCATAAAAATCTTTTTGGCCGAACCAAGGTTTAGTTTTCATAGAATTGAAATTCTCCATCCTTATAATACGAAAGAGCAAACTTTGTGAGAGACTGAGAGTAGTATTGGAATTTGGAGTTGACCACTTAGATAGTTGTTTTGTTGCTCCTATTTTAACCAACCCCGAGGGTTTGATCTGGTTGTTAATGGCATGTTTGGTACACATATTGGGTGTATAATGGAAAAGATTATAATTTTTATTTTGTATATTAGCTCATATAGAATGGAATACATGTTTACTATTTGTTTGCCAGGGACGCAGAATAGGTTAGGGGGTGCACGGGAAACGCTTTCGCAATATGGTACAGAGATATTTTCTTGTACATGTCCTAAATCTTGTATGGCCCTAGGCTATGATTAGTATATAATGAATAAAAATATGCTCGCTTCACTTCTTGTGGACATAGGCATATTGCGGAATCACGTTAAATCCTTGTATTGATTTCTCTCTTTCACTTTTCTATTATTGCGTATAAAATCTAACAATTGGTATCAGAGCGTCGGTCTAGATGGTGAGTTATTTGATTGCAAAATTCGATGTGATGAAGTTCGACGGAACTGAGAATTTCGAATTATGGCAGTGAAAGGTGAAGGATTTGTTGGCGCAGCAAGGGATGGTGAATGTGCTATTTGGGAAGAAGCCAGAGGTTACGTCAATTGCCAATTGGGAAGAGCTCGAGGTGCGAGCAGTGGGTACAATTCGGCTCTATTTGGCAGACAAGATCATGTATTGTGTTATGGACGTTAAGTTTTCTACGAAAGTTTGGCTAAAATTGGAGAGTCGTTACATGTTAAAGTCTCTCACGAACAAGCCGCATCTGAAGCAGTGGCTTTATGGGCTCAAAACGTTGAAGCGTACAGATTTGATTCAACACATCTTGTTCAATCAGATTATCAGAAACCTGCTACGACTTGACGTCAAGTTCGATTACGAAGACAAGACATTGATGTTGCTGTCCATAATATTGGATGTATAATAGACAAAATTACAATTTTTATTTTTTATATTGATTCATATAGAGTGGAACACGTGTTTACTGTCTATTTGCCAGGGATGCTGTACGGTGCATGGGTATTTTCTTTTATGGGCCAAGGCCAGGGTTAGTATATATACTGATTGGTTTTTTGGGTCTATAGTGTTCTGATGTATTGGTTGATTTCTTAAGATCTTGAACGGTTTTGTATAATAATGTTAAATAAAAATATCTTCACTTCGCTTCTTGTAGACGTATGCACATATATATATTCTTGTATAGATGCGAGCCAACGTATTCAAGTACACCACCTTTCATAAAATCAAGGTCCTCTGTAATTTGTGGAAGAACTTTTTAATACGAGAGAGGAAAAAATGACAACCAAACTGCAAAATAACTCAATAACAAAAATAATACCCTTTTTAATTAATAAAAGAGAAAGAACTCTTAGAGTTGTTGATTCTACATATGTTGTTGGATTTGCACCATTTACAAAGAGCATATGTTTAAGGGTAAAAAACTAAAATTTTGAAATGATCAACACATAAGTTTGAGCCAAAAAGATTCGACATTTTAATATAAAACTCACGGTTCAATACTATATCAGCAATTAAACAAGGTCAGACGAACAATTTGAGTTGTTTAAAGCTCAAACAAGGAGTTAGATTCTAAATGGAGACATCATCTTGTGAAACATAATTCCAATTTGTTTAAAAAAAAAAAAAAAGGGAATCTACCTTTCAAGAATGAAACTGAATAACCAACGATAAAACATTAACAATAAAGAGAAAAAGTGAAATCCAACCTTGTTAACAGCAGAGCAAACAAACTTGCAGCCAAGAACAATGTGATTAAGCAAGATGGTGAAATCGCCAAGCGATTCTGGGTGCTTAGACTGCTCATTCAACACAAACCTCGTTATGGTCATCAAATCCGTCCGATATGCATCCGCTGCATGATCCATTTTTCCTTAAAATCTACAATAGAAGGTTTAAGGTCGCCCACAATTCTTTGAAGGGCATCAGGCTATATAGTGGTATTATCTGGTAAGTGTGTTTGTGGGCGGACAGGGATGGATCACGGAGTAGTGGAGGGAAAAAACGGAGGATAACAAAGGGACACGTGTTGATTCAGATTGGAGCAGAAGATAACTCGCCTTTCGTCCTTTTTCTTCATATCCTAGATTGGATTCTTGTTCTTATTCCTAATTCGGCGGATTCTTCAGACAATGAGTTGGAAAATGGAAGGAAACTGAATTTCCCTTGTTTGACGGAAGGAAAAGAAAGGTAGAGGGAAATGGAACATTTTTGAGATTTAAATGGGACAAAATAAGCCCTTGTCTCTTTTAAAATGTTTGTATTTTTTCATGTAATATTTTAAGTCCCCATTTGGCACGGTTAAAATTTTACTACATTTTTAATTACATATTCTTCAATAAAATGATATTACACATAAATTTCAAAATTTTCCTTTTTTTTCAACCACCAAAAAAAAAAAAGATCTATTCAAAAAATTAAAATCTCAAATAATGGGGTCAAAACAAAAATATTAAGTGGAATTAAGTCCCTGTTTGATAACTATTATTTTCAAATTTTTTTTACATATCCATTTTCAATTATACATTCACACAATAAAATATTCTACACATAAACCTAATTTTTTTCTACTTTTAACCACACATTCACCTAAAAATTACTATTCAAAATTCTATTTTCCTCAAATAATGATTATCAAACAGATACTAAAAATCGATTTCAATCCAATTAAATCAACTCAAATTTTGTTGTTTTTCAACCTAATGGAATAAGTCTGGTGGTATCATATATCCAAAGCAATATTGTGAAAACTTGGTTACAATTAAATTTTGGTTCATTAGCACAAAACGTCCATAAGTTTGATTTTTAGTGTGCAAAACGTCCTTACGTTTTAATTTTTACATTTTCATCCCTATTTCCACGTTTTATTGCGGAAAATATCATTTTCCTCAATTTTCATTCACTTTCTCTATAAAAATCTATAAAATGATAAATTTACACTCTTATTTAAATAAAACAAAAAATAAAAGAGAAAACAATAAAGAACTAATTGTAACCATAAACTCAAATTTTTCAAAAATTACAAATGAGTCTCAAACAAATAATTGAAAATCAAAACCAAAAACAAAAATTATTTTAAATACACTAGTACATAATTTTCCTTGGACAAATAGTATTCTTCTAGATAAATAAATCCATAAGAAAATAAGTATTTTTCTCGAGTTTTGGGAAATTACTTCAATCAAAAGGTAGCAGCTTATTTCAACAATTTGACATGGGTGGCCCTACTCTTCCCCTCTAAAAATATATATAATTGATTCTCAAACAAAACCTAATACCGTAAAGTTGGACATTTGAGGACAACATGAAGGTTTTGTCGTTAGGACCGATTATGGAATAACAATAAATTGTTGAATAATGTTATCTAATACTACTAATGTTAAATACCAGTTTAGGAATCAACATATGATATGTCATATTAAATGGGCTATAATTTCTTATATTTAATTGAACCTGTAATTTAATGTCACTAATGTTGTCATCTAAACTAATGTTAAACACCAGTGATATTAAATAACATTATTAAATAACATTAAATATCAATTTTAATATGTCATATTAAATGGGCTACGTATTAAGAAGCAAAATGCAATTTATCCTTTTCAAGATCACAAATTGGAAATATGAATATATCTATATTTATTGTTCCAAGGATTGTATGGAAAACTAGTACTAAGTTGTCACCTGAAGTTTGGCAGTGTTTTCACTTTTACTCCCACATTTTGCTTTGGGTTACAGTAGTTTATCACGAGAGAATTTATTACATTTTTTTAGTACCATATAAAAGGACAGAGAGGGAGGTCAGAAATTATTAAAAGAAAATATCCTTTACCATTCTCATTTCACCATTCCTATCAGATTGATGCATATGGCCGTGAAGCATAATGTTGAACGGCCTCCAATAAGAAAAGGTAGAAGAGGAAATGCGAAGAAATCGAAGTCAACGGCCTCCAATAAGAAAAGGAAAAAGAGGAAATGCGAAGAAATCGAAGTAAATGGTCGTATTGAGAAGAGGAAATCGAAGAAATTTCATACATACCCGAATGGTGAAAGTGTGAGAATCCAAATTTTGTACCTCCATGGCTGTATATACTCTTGTGAATAATCTAATTGGATTTGGATTCTTTCCATTTGGCATCTATTTTTGATATTGTAATTTTTTTATATGGTGATTATTGGATGGATGCTATATATATATTTTATATTTTATAGTTTAAATTTGGTTGAATTCAGGAGGTTACATGACATCTTTGCTGTATAGTTTACTTGGATTTCCATGTAACTATTTACAACATAATAAAAATTATATTATGTTGATGTTTTTCCCAATAAAGCGTGAAAATATGGATGAAATGCAAAATATTAAAACGTAGGGACCTTTTTCACACTAAATATCAAACGTATGGACATTTTGTGTGTGCTCATAAGTCATAAATTTTTATTGGGTCCATTTCTAATCTCACTGAAAATAAGGCAACAAATGTATTAAGGGAAATTATAAAAAATCGGGTGTTTAAAGATTGTTTTTTAAAAATTAGGTGCAAAGTTTATTTATTCAAAAATCGGGTAATATATTAAAACTTTAATTAATAACCCTAATCCCAAACAAAACCTAAATCATTTTTCTTCTACTCTCGTTCTCTTCGATTCTCGTCTCTCTCTCTACCCTCTCCCTTACCGTCGCTGGAGTAAAGCACCGACATCGCCCAAATCTCCCTCACAGACATGCCTCTTCCTCGGCCGTCTTCCTCACAGACGCCGGAGATTAGAGTGCTCCTCCCTTCCACTTCCCCTTCCCCTTCCCCTCCCCCTTACAAACCACATCGTCGGAGACCTGCTATCTCCTCCGCCATTCCCCTATCTTCTCCTTTCTATCGCAATCTGGTACTCAACCCACCGTCGTTGCAGTGAACGCATGATGCTGCCGTGCGACGCTTTCTCAGCAGCGTCGCAACGGGTGGTAGGTGTGTGTGCTGTGGGTTTGTGTGTAGTGGCTGAGTGGAGTCATAGTGGTGGTTTAGTGGTGTTGGAGAGTTTTTATGTGTTTTTTGTTGGTTGTACAGGTAGATGTGTTGGTGGATATGGTGGATCGACAACGATTTTGGTGAGTTTGTGGGGGTGGTGCATTGTTGTGTGTGTTTGGTGGGGGGTTTTTGGTTGTGGGTGTGGTCTGATGGCTGTGGTGGTTTCTGGCGGTGGAGACATTGGTTTTGTTGGTGAGGTTGTAGGTTGGATATTGTTGGTTTTGCAGGTGGAGGTGTCACGGTGTGGTCGACGATGGTGGTGGTGGCGCGATGGATTTAGGTAGGATACAGGCGGTGGTGGTGGGTTTGTTGGTGGTAATGTTGGTGGCCGTGTGGTGGTAATGGCGACGATAGGGTGAGGGTGGTCAAAAGTGGCTGAAGTAGTAGTGCCAGTGATAAGTGACCAAGTATTTGGTTATCCGTGACCTAAAAATTTAATAAAATATGAATGAAAAATAATCTGTGACCAGCAAATTTGAAAATATATGACCAATAAAATTAACTGTGACCTATAAATTTTTGAATTTGTGACCTCGAAATCATATGTGACTAATTAATTTGATAATATGATATCAATAAATAAATTGTGACCTATAATTATGTATATATGACNGTAACCTAATAATTTGACAATAAGTGAATGAAAAATAAAATGTGACCAACAAATTTGAAAATATGTGACCAATGAAATTAACTGTGACCTATAATGTGTTGAATTTGTGACCTCGAAATCATATGTGACTAATTAATTTGATAATATGATATCAATAAATAAATTGTGACCTATAATTATGTATATATGACATTAGTTGTATAATTGTGACCTAATTAATAAATATTTTTAATTAACTACTTAATACCTGATTTTTGAATTGTTAAACTATTTATCCGACTTTTGAATTGGTGTAAACCATACACCTGAATTATGAATTTTTCCCATGTATTAATATTTGAGTCAGTTAATTATTTTTATGACATTTTATTTGTTACTAAAATAAATAAATGAGAAAAATTTAAAAAAGAAAATATTATCAAATTCAAAAAGTAAAAAAAATGTAGAGAGTCTATCCCACTAATAGTGCACACCATAATTTGTTTTTACTTTAGGCGGTTTTCCTTTTGCTCTTCAAAGGAATGGCACAATTAGCAAATACTCATCCCACCCCATCAACAAAATTTCGAAAGGAATAAGTCATAAAAAAGGATGGTCAATATTGAGATAGTAAACTATTTGTGCCTCATGGTTTTAAAGCATAGGCCTAAATCAAAAGGTTTGTTTTTTAGTTTTGATAACATAGATCCAAACGCACAATGAGTAATTGATTAATGATCTAAATTAGGCTCGACTCGAGCTAACGTGCATATTGTATACCTAGGAACTTTGATGGCCAAATAAACTATGCAGCCCGAACTATGAGAGAGTCTCTTTTTTGGATAAAATCTTTTTTCTGGGAAGCCGATTCTAGAGATCTATAGTTTAGTTTCCATGAGAATTTACTCTTTGAGTGTAGAATGGCTTTGTTTTAAATAGTTATCTTTAAAATAGATTTTCAAACTTGACTTTTTAAATTAGAGAATGAACCATTTAAAGAGTTAAATTTACTCTCTGTTTGTATTTTGTAATGATTGTATTCAATGAATTGCAAGTATCAATTCCCAACTTTTTAAATTATTAAAATTGTATGAGACAGTGTTTTAAAAAAACTTGTATAGATGGTGCCTAGGCACTGCTTAGGCTCAAAACTCTACAAAGCGCCCCGCTTCGGGCTTAGTGCATTTTTTTTTCAGTTCCTAAACAGTTAAATTTTTTCATTTCTCTCTTTCATCTTTACCATACGCGCTTTATTAATTTTTTTATTTTTTTTCATTTTCTTAAAACATTTTTTATTTGATTTTAGTTTATTAATTTTTTTTAAAAAAACTTTTCATTTGACTTTAAATTTAAGTTTTTAAAAGATTTTTTCTATAGAAAGTAAAATATGAATTCATCAAAAAAAGAGTTAGCTAAGATTTAAGCTACGGTGCTATTTACATTATGTAATTATATATGATCGTGAGAGTCATTATTTTGTTGAAAACTTCGAAAGCATGTGTGAAATGCCTATAAATCTCTTAAATAAGAATCGTCTAATTAAAATTATGAAAAATAGTCTAGCTTTTGCATTTTGAAAACTAGAAAATTATATATTTGACTAATTATAGGAATTATTAAGTAAATATATTATTTTATAATTTTAAATGTTTGATATATATTATTTTAGTTACTACATGATTAAAAATTTGAAGTAACATTAAGAATAAGAAAACTTTTTTTACGTTTAGATCTCGTATGGATCGTAAAGCTAGAAACTTCGTCTCCATATCTAGTCATACTTTACGTTTTTTAGAACACTTGTATAAGGTAACTTAATTACCATGAAAAGTTTACAGTAGTAAATTTTCAAGGAGGACGCCGGGTGTCCATTATGAACACCTCCATGGGTACAAGCATTTTCCAATTTTCAAAAGCTTATGACACACACATCAATCTGTACCTTTTTTATTTGTTTTTTTCATGGTGACGTTTGGTATTTATCTGGGATACAGTAGTCTTTTGGAAGTATCGAAGAAATATTGATACGAAGTGGTTGTCTGGTCTGAATTGCATGCCATCAAGCTGAACCCTAAAAGATAGTTACAGATTGGTGACTGGTTCATATCTTAAAGGTCAGAGGTGTTGGAAATTTAATATGTATGCTGCATTTATTAATCTTCATTTTAAGAGAATATTTTCTTTATGGTCAATTGAAGAAAGATCCGGATTTTTATTAATAAGCATTTATTAATATTCATTTTTTACGTTCTTCATTGTGGACATGTTTGATATGCAGTATTGAACAAGACTCAACGGTATAATGAACAAAATCTTTAACTTTTCGTCTTAGTAGTATTTACATCTTACCAATTGTACTATTATTGTAGGATTATTTGAGTTGGTTTTATGTGACAATAAGATAATCCATTTACAAGTCCAACCCCAATGTCTTGAATTCGACTGGCAATACATTGTGTGCCCGTATATATATCATCTGCTAATGCACGACCCCATATGTTTGGATGAAAATCCTTTCTGGCATCATCCCATTCCGAAGACTTGGATTTTTAACAGAGGTTGCTGTGAATCTCAGAAAAATGTTTCTGCTACAGCAGTCTTGTTTTTCATCCCTAATTTCTCCTCTTCAGTGCTTGCCCTTGGTGTTCTTTCTAGCATTAGTAAACCACATTTTTGAGAAGGTATGAATTCTGTGAAATCTTTTGTTTCATGTCCATGCACTAGATATGAAAATTATTTCAGAGTAAAGTCACCTCAACTTGTTGACTGCTCTTGATTGACCATGAAACTAGTCAAACTCGAGGTATAAGTTTGAGTTTAATTGTAGCCTAATTTTGCTGCATGTATATTTAACATTTTGTAATATTGAGTTTATAGAATCTATCGATTGTATTTAACAATTATTTGAAGTTGATTAACAAGACTATTTGGCAAGGCTACTGCCTCGTGGACTAAAGAAGGGCAGAATACGAGCACCCATGTGGTACAGCCAACTAATTCAAGCATCATTAGCTTGGACAAAGGGGGAACGGAGGGTGCGCAACAGCTCCATTCATTGAGGTCTTCAAATATCAGATATGTAAGACCAACACGAAGGGACAAATTGCAGCCAGCAGAATAGGGATTTCAATGATCATGATCATGTTTTGATTCATTTTGAATCTCTAGTTTTAAGTCTTTAGATCTTTTAAATGTTTGTTTTGTAAGCGCTGGTATGTCCGGAATAGTTGTACTCAATTTTGATCAATACATATTTACATTTACCAAAAAAATTATACGCTTTTAGTTTTATTGCTGCTACCCTTATAAAGTGTAAAAGTTGCGGTTTGGTCCTATCTCAAACATTGTTAGTCTGTAGTGTTGGCTTCTTTAGAAATAACTGATGTTTAGTGTGATGATTGTACATTGTAATTGACCATGTTCTTTTTCATCGGTTTCAAAAGTTAAAGTGCCTTCTTGAGGGGTCATGTGTAAATCTATGGAGAATTGCCTGGACTTTTCACTTTAGAGAGGGTTTTTATTCTTGATTTCTTTTTGCATTCTATTGAAAATGTTTGCCTTCTTGGTACCTGATACTTTTTTTGTAACTTAAAAATATTTTTGTTTAACTTTAGATTTGCAAGGACATAATTAAGGTGGACATGGATTGGTAGCCTCAAGGCTTGATATTGCACGGGGCAAGTTGGGATTTTGGTTCGCGAAGTTTGATCTATGGAGTGATGGAGGTCTCTATATTGATGTTAAGTCTAGCAATTTGGTATTTCCATCCAGCTAAATTTTACTGTCATAAACTTCTTTTTACACCTTGTACCATCCTATTTGCAGCTAGAAACATAAAAAGGGATCCAATCAACTTAGTAAATAATTAAACAACAAATTAGTAACCACATAAAAACCTTTAATTGACAACTAGAACTAAATATTTAAAACAAGAATAATGCTGCTTGGTTTTGGACAGGTGCTGCTTAACAAAGCTTTTTTTATTTCAAACTATCCAATGATGTTGCATCATATGTCTCCCTGTTTTTAATTCGTCACCGAACCTGTTTGTGCAGCATGATTGTTAAAACAAATAAATAAAATGACAAGTTTTTTCTTGCTTTGATTTTATCAGAAAAGAAAACTCACAGCAAAGAAAATGGAAACACAAGATGGGTACACAGACTCTCCAGTTTCTCTCTGCTCTAATGTCCGATACTTTTCTTTCCAGTTTCCACAGTTGGTTTGTCCTATATAGCTTTAAAAAAACTGTTGAAAAACTTGTGGGCTATGAGAAACAAGCCCGAAAAGCTGAGGCTCTTAACAAAAGTTTACTCAAAGTTCAAAGTTCAGTGACCAATCAGGGAATTAACCCAAAACTCGTGTTTCCTATTTTATAATCTTGTTGTCGTTTGAGGTGCAAAAGCATTCGATTAATATTCTTTTCATGGTGCTATCAAAATATGCTTTTGACTATTGGATTCTTGCTGAAATGGTTGCAGGAAAATGAACGTTTGAGATAGTCCTTGTAACAATTCTGTTAATGCTACCCAAGATATTGGCTCGTGTTTCTGGATTTGAGGGCACTCACCTTGAAATTTCGGAGGATCCTTCAAGATAACTTGTAGGTTTCGATCAAGCAAATAGGTGCTCAGATATGCTTTATTGCCTCTTGTTGTGGACACTATTGGTCAACCATCAACCTTCTCGAAAACCAATTTCGAGAATGCCTAAGAGTTCGTTTTGCGTGACTTTTGAAAAGTCGAGCTTTTGAGGTACAAAAATAACTTTTGGATCTGTTTAGCAAATTTTATGAAAGTGATTTTGCCGGTTAGAAGAATTTTTTAGAATATGAAGTACTTTTAAAAGTTAAATTTCAAACAAAAACTAAAGTAGTTTCCTCCAAAAACTCTTCTATAAAAAGCAAAAGCCAAAGCAAAAATCATGCCAAACGTACACTATGTATACTTGCAAAAAAGGGGAAGGGAAAGTGCCCCATTGTACCTCTGAAGCTCAATTCAGTATATAACAAGAGGAAAATGTAGTTGAATGACAAATTGCTAAAGCTTGAATTTTGTGTAATATGAGTGTACCTAAAAAGGTTTACTGGCATCATTGAATTCTTACCCTGTAAGCATGGGGATTTAATTCCTTAAATAGACGGAAATGAATTTTTACCTTCTTATCTCTAAATTGATACAAACTATTTTCTTAATTGATGGAAGGTAAATATATATCCTAATGGTTATGGAGATTTCTTCTTTGTGAGGGTTTTGACAATAAAGAAATCCAAGAGATTTCGTTAATGCTAAATTCATTAATGAAACATTATTAACTCTTTATTCCAATAAATTGCTTGTTTTTAGATTTTGTTGACCCCAAAAAATGTTTCGATAATTTGGCCAACAGATCTCAAGGTCTCTCATGTCCATGCAAGCTGGGTTCCTACACACTTGGACAAACCGTCAGTCACACGTGGCCTTCTCCGTAAGGGGTGGAGTTGGTCGCGCGCACTCCGACGATCAAATTAGTTTGTGAAATAGTTTTGGATGTGCGAGAGCTTTAAACGTGAGCTTCCAATAAAAATGGGGGTCGACTTTAGGGTGGAAAAGTAATTAATCTGTGTGTAGTAAGAATATATCTTTGAGAGTCTAAACATGTATTATATTTGGATCGCACTAAGTGTGAGCTTTTATACTTGAGTAAAATGAATGGAGTTCATTGGATGATAGTGCATGTGGTCTCATCCAAACAACTTCCCTCTCTTATCATATATATCAATCAATCACAATCTTAAATACTAAGACTACCTTTGTATCCATAAAGCCTAGTTTGTACTTTAGACTTAACCAAATAGGATGGCGGCAGCAATGATGACAGTAAGTTATCTTGTCAATTCACATGGTGTGAGATCCATTCAAGATCTCGTTATCGCCACGTCCTGGGCCGGCTCTTACAATTGGATCTGCATGTAACAGGGTCTGCCCAGGTGTTCTACGTGAGGGAAGATGGGTTGTTCGCACTTGAATCGATTCACCTACGTGTAGCTGGGTTACCCTATTCCAATGTATGAGGCATGGGCCTTCGAGCTGTTCTCTACGTAGGCTAATTGGTTTCTTTCATGGGTCCTAGTTTTTCAAAGCGTAACAACAATCCCTGAAGTCTAGGTATGATTATTCATATAATGCGTGGACTTTTGAGTTGGCAAAAAAACTTGGAACGGATGTCGAACCTCTTCGATGGAACTGAGCAAGGCCATTGGAGAGGATGTCGAGCCTCTTTGATAGCTGAAGCCTATGATAAGGTCGAATGATACGAGACGATGCCCTTGGAGTAGATGTCGAGCCTCTTTGATAGTGAAGCCTATGATCAGGCTGAATGATACGAGGCGAGGCCTTTGGAGCAAATGTCAAGCCTCTTTGATAGCTGAAGCCTAGGAGAAGGCTGAATATACAAGGCCAGGCCCTTGGACAGAATTCGAGCCTCTTTGATAGCTGAAGCCTATGATAAGGCTGAATGATACGAAGTGAGGCCGTTGATGACGTGCTCTAATGATTTGAAAGACACGTTGATTTCCAATAAAAAAAGTAGTGATAGGGTTTCCAAGAATCGTATTGCGTGCGTATTTAATGCGCAATGATGATGACATGCTTTACAGATAGCCAGGCTTACGTGAATCCAAGGCGCGTGTAATTCACGATTTCATTTAGGCCCTTGATTCCAACATTTGATTAGTGCCTTTTGATTTCAACGTAGTCGATGAGACTGCAAATGTACGGCTCAGATTTGAATGGAAAAAAATACAACGGCGTGGATTATTTCATTTTGCATTTTAGGCCAAAATCCTACATCTCTCCCTTTTCTTCACCTCGTGAAAATTAAAAATCCTAAGTGAAAATACTCTCAATCTTCTAGCATTTTCTCTGTTGTCTCCAGTGATCAACTCCATTATTTCTCGTTTCAAAGCATTCTAGATCTGTGTAAGTATCCCACATTTTCAAACTTTCAATTTTGTCCATATAAAATGGCTTTTTTAAGAAAGGATGCGTCCGAAGGGTCTTCCCAAATAAATATGGCACTAATTTGTGCCGAGGCAGGTGTGCCTCCTATAATCCTTTCTGAAAGGATTATAGAGGCCATGTGGGGCGCTTACAATACACGGATGATGCTAGAGGGCCCCATAGATTTTAGTATTAGGTGGGGGCTTCTTTGTGGCCGACAGATATTAAGAAGGATGAGTTGAAGACTTTTAGGGAGAGGTTTAGGATCCTAGATAATATAGAGATGTTTGTGCCAATCCCTGATGAGAGCGCCTGTTTTCCTAAGGAGGGGTACGTAGCAGTTAGCGAGGCCATCCTAGGCGGAGGGATGAAGCTATCCTTACACCCCTTGTTTAGGTACATTCTTAGGCACATAACTTGGCACCCACCCAATTAGTGCCAAACGCATGGAGCCAGTTAGCAGGGGCCTTTCTTCTTTGGAAAAAGGTCATTCTTGGCGAGGATATACCTCTGCATGTTTTCCAAACCCTCTTTGAACCCGAGCCTCTAGTGGGGAGAGTGACTATAAAGGGTGGTATTGTATGAACTCCTGGATCCCGCTGAGAGACTCCAACTTCCATAAAAATTGGAAGTCTTCCTAGTTTTGGGTTAGGGTCGCTAGCAGACAATGGAGGGAGATGCAGTCCTAGAGATCATCGTGCCGACCTAATACCATGAGTATAGTGAGTCGAACCTTCATTTAGTATCACTTTTCTCTTGTACATTTGCTCCCTTCCCTTTTTTTCTGTGCCTAACGTAAGCTTTGTGCAGCTGCAGTTAACTAGTTCAAGCTTAAGCCGTCTGAGTTGAGGATCATAAAAGCCATTTACGGGCTGCCTTCAGAGAGGAGGTCTTGTAGAAATGTCATCGGCAAGCGAAATCTTTTTGTTACACATAGGTTGATGGCTTCCAAGGGTAAGGCAGCTCTTAGCTATTCCTCTTATCACGTGGTGTATCATTTTTGGCCTAACTACTAATGCTTTACCCTTTATTCGTAGGTCAACACAATAGGAAAGAGTATGTCAAGCCGAACATGCATTTTGTGATGTGCCTAGAAGGGGTAAAAAATAAGAAGCCTTTAGGCTCCACTTCCTCAACTTACAAGAACCAGCTCGACGAGCTGGCTAGCCTCTCAAAGGTGAATCCACACCTCCTCCAGAGAAAAATGAGAAAAAATGAGAGAAGATGAAAGAAGGAGAAACTTTTCTGGAAAGGCCCTCAAAAAGGAAGTTGGTCTTGTCAAAGAATACCGAGCCTCCCCCTAAGCATTAGCAACCATTGAAAAGTCCATATGACAGCCCATTATTACTGAGCCCATATCCTTTGTAAAAATTGTGGATGTGAAAGAGGCGACAGAAGAGGAGGTAGGCCTCATTAAGTGGAGAAGAGGCAAGGAGGCCAGGAGTGTCCCCTCTGAAGGGAAGGCTCAAAACTTCTTTGGTCGGGGACGAAATTGTCTTCACAGCTAGAGAGATGCTCCCGGTCAAGGTCCAAGGGGCTACAAGAGTCCATCACAAATATTGGAGTGACAAGTATTCTTCATATGCCAATACCTGTAACGCGGTAGATATGGTAAAGGTTGGGCTCGCTCTCAGGGCTTATTTCTTAATGCCCAAATGGAGATGAGGCGGCTGCAGGGCCTCAACAAAGGGCACCTTCAGAGGGCTAATAATACAGAAGCGACCTTAAAGAAAGCAAAGACTGAGGTATCCTCCGCCAATGAAGCCATTGAAGCCTCCAAGTTAAAACAAGCCGAGGCAGAGTTGAAGATGGAAGCACTTTCCAAAGAAAACGATGACTTGAAAAAGGAAGTCCATCTTTGCAAAGTTGAAGTGATCGCACTGACGAAGTGTACGAAGAATTCTAATAATCTTCAAAGGATCACTTCATCAGCCTTGGAGGTTGCTAATAAGGAGAATAGGAAGCTGAAGGCTCAAGTTGAAGAGCTAACTGCCAAGGCGACTAGTCTAAAGCAATAGCTGAGTGGGGCTGGGGAGGCAGTGTCAATAACTATGTGGCTTATTTTCATGAGACGACTGAGTATGACGGCCTCAGCTTATACTGGAGGAAGTCGCGTACAACGAAGTCTTTGAGAGGCTCACCGCGCTACATCCTCAGTTGGAACTATCTTCTTTAAAGGAAGAGTTTCTAGTGGACGAGCCATCCACCCTCGCTAATGAAGAAATTGACTTAGTGGATGAGATAGGTACCCAAGGGGAGTCTCAGCAGGATGATGCCACCATTTAGATTAGGTCTCCTCTTTTGTAATTTTTTGTAACATTTCTCCGTGTTATGAATTCAACTTTATTTGTAACTTGATTCCAATTTCGTAACATTTCCCTCATGGATTTCCCATAGGACATAATTGGCTTCTTCCCCTCCCGTGCATCGTAAGAATAGGGATGAAAAGCCTTTTTTGTAAAGTATTTCATCCTGGAGCACATAGTGGGCGACTCTACGTCGGAGTTTGTGGGCTTCTTTTTTGCTCTCAGGTAGTGCGTGATCTTTGAGGTAAGCTATTATAGATTGCATCCATTGTGGGGTTTCCTTAATCTACATTATCTCTTTCACTTTGGTTATGGAAGGCTTAGGAAGGTATTCAACTGGTACAAGTTTGAGCAGCTCTGATATGAACATTTGTACTTCTTCCTTCAAGGCCTCGTACCTCTTTGGGTTCAAGGTTCTGTGAGGGATAAACTTGTGATCAATGTTAAGATAGTGGCAACTAACTTTGGGGTCTATGCCCACCATCAGGGACAGACCCATCATTGAAATTCAGTCCGGACGAACGTTGACGGGTCAACGTCGATAATCAGCGATTTGGATGGTTCGTTATGACTGTCAATCGTAAGTCCCAAATAGAAAATGGGCTAAAATTCAAATCACAATTCAATCAACCTAAACCTTAAATTAAAATTCAAAATTTCAAACAATATTACAAGTGTGCAACACATAAATAAGACAATCAGTGAACTAATTTCTCATAAGTCATATGATACAATCTCATTTCAAATTTATGATAATAATATAACTAATTTCTCATTTCAAATCAATGCACAAGACAACAAATTTACTGATTGCAATTTGCAGAAGAACCAAGTAAATCCTAATTAACTATCAGACATCAGCAAAGAAATCAGACAAACATGAATTTTTTGTATTTCATTGCACTTAAATTTCATGATTTAACATCGATTATGAAAAGACCAAAATAATGACAGATGAACACTTAAAAATGACAGCCTACTTATATAAAAACAACTTACGATTTCACTTTCACCAAATCCCACAATGGATGGAGTGGTAGTAGCCTGATGGCAGGCTAGCTGGACTAGTGGTGGTGGCAGGCAGCAGCGACGAGATCTGGGCGAGACTCGAGAGATTGGATATTGGAGAAGGTAAAGAATTGGAAATTTGGAGATGGATTTGGAATGAAGTCTTGAAGGGAGAATGAAATTTTCCATTGGGCTTATATATATTATATAATTAATGAGTGGGCCCAGAACAAATGAACCAATCTAATTACAAAAGAAAAAAAACAAAGGATTATGGGCTGGGCCAAATTGGCCAAAATACAAAACCAAAAAAAAAAAAAGAAAGATAGGATGAAGAAGACGAACCAGGTAGGCGACATCTAGCAGAGAATTGGCGAAGTGAACTCCCAACTGCTCCAGCGAAGTCCAGCACGCGCAACCGCGCCCCCAAGCAAGGTATTGGGTCCGTCCCTACCCACCATATATGCATGCTTCCAAGCGAACATATCTAAGTTGCTTAGCAAAAAGCTCTTGAGTCTCGTCTTTTCTCCTAATTCAAGCTCTTTCCGCACTCGTAGCACCTTTGTAGGATCATTTGGGTCTGCCAAAAAATATTCAAATTCTTCCACTGAGGTCGCTTGCGAATTTGATTCGGTGACTCTAGGGTCTAAATCTACACTGATGATACTTTCTTCCGGGGAATCTATCATGCTGACGTCTTCCCCTTGTTCAAAGGTATGATCTTTTTCAGGTGCATCAACCATTTCAATGTCCATCAGGGCCATATTAAGACTACGAGGCTCGAATTTTCTCAGGGAGCTAAGATAACATTCCCTTGAGCCCATTTGGACTCCTCGTATTGTAACAATTCCTCTTTCAGTAGAGAATTTCATACATGGGTGGTGTATGGACGTAACGGCTCCAAGCTCATTGTAGATCATCCAACACTCCGTGGTAAGCGGATCAGTGATCTACAATGAGGAACTCCATCAAGTGTTAAGTCGTAAGTGGGGGTTCTCCCATTTCCACCGCTAGTGTGATCCATCCCATAGGAACGATGATGTCGCATGTGAAACCGTATAAGGGGACGATCATGGAGGTGAGCTCATGATCTACTATTATTTTGTCAAAGATGGTTCCAAATTTGATATTTATTTAACTCACGTTGTCTACCAACATGCATTAGAGCCCAATTCTGACCACGAGAGATCGTACCACCAAAGTGTCACAATGGGGATAATGAACCCCAATGTTGTCTTTTTGTGAAAAGGTTATTGGTGGAATGCTTCCAGCTCCTCGAGCTATACTATTGACTAAGTAGCTCGTCATGGGAGGATCATTTGCTTCCCTTGTGTAACTTTTTTGAGCATTTCTAAACTCTCCTCTTACATGAGGATTGCCAATAATGGTGTCAATTTCTTGTATAGAGACATTATATGCATTGGGTGGAGGTTTTCTTCTGGGCCTTTGTCCACCTCTTAACCTATTTCTTTCATCCTCGTGCTCTCGTCGAGGTGATTTATTTCTGTGATATCGCCTCACCTCATCACGCTTAGGTTCTCTCTCATGCCTAGGTTGAGAGGCGTTCCTTTGTACAGGATGGGTGTTTTTCCTCTCAATACGGGGGCCTGCTAGTTCTTCATGATATGGCCTTGACAGATAGTTTTCTGTGTTGTGACTGGTGGTTCGATGGTAGGTGCAGTATTGCCTATCCCCAAGCTTCCTCTTTCTTCCCCTACCTCTTCCCTTGAATTGATTCGATTGTCTTTGAGCTTTAGCTTTGACCTCTTCATATGCCAAAGATGGTATTGAATTTAACTTGGTAGTGGCCAGTGCTTGGCCTAAGGTGGGGCGATTGTATGTCTAGCTTGGGTCCATTGCTGGTCCATTAAATGTAATATGGGACCTCGCCATTGTCTCTGAGGTGGTAGGAGTCTCAGTGAAGTCCAGTTACGGTGATCAATGAGCTCTTCATTGAAAATTTCGCTTCTCATCATTTTCATCAAGGCATCATAAGGGTAGAGTTATTGTTTCGAACATCCCTCCAAAATAGGGTGTTCATTTTGATGCATCTTCTTAGAGTAGAAAGGACTTCTCTATCTGTAACCTGGTTACAATAAGTCATCTCGTCTGTAAAGCGAGCCAAGTAGCTTTTCAAAGTTTCATCGCTCCTACCTCATGACCTATAACCTTAGGAAGTGGACTTCACCTTCTTTGCTGGATAAATATTGGTTCAAAAAGGCCTTTTGAGGTCTGGCCACCTTCTAATGTGGTCGATTGGGATACGACTGTACTAAATTTCTACGGTCCTAGTTAATGCGAGATGGAAGGCTCTGTATTTTAGCACTAGTGAGGCCTCTTGCAGAGATATGTGAGTCTTGTAATTGTTTAGGTGATTCTCCAGATCACCCTTTCCCTCATATTTGGGTATTTCGGGAGGCACAAAATGGCTGGAAACTGGGGCGCTTCTCAACTCTTAGGAGAAGGATAGGCTTTCATCATCATCATCATCATCATCATCATCATCATCATCTAACTCAAACGACCTGCATAGATCATCAGAATCATCTTTCTTTGCTTGATAACGAGGGGGTCGCGGCGCTTCCGTTTGATTCCTCAAGTTCGCCTCGTCTCTTCTCTTTCGCCTATTTCTAGGTGGAGTGTGGAGAACCCCCTGAGGTTCATACCCCGAATTTCGTTCTTGCCCCATTTGTACGGGAGACGGCTGGGGGTCCTATTTCTAGGTATTGATGGTCCAATTCGATCAAACACACTGGTGGATCTTTGTAGTTCGCATTCTTGAGCATATTCTGGGGGGAAATTTTCATCTTGTAGTATATTATCCCTGAGTCGACTAGTAGCATAATTGGTGGAAGTGTCCATCTCCACCTCCCTCTCTGCTTGGTTGATCTGCCTCCGGTGCATTTGGGGGTAGGATGTCGTGTCATTCTCTTCGCCCTCTTAGGGCATCACTTCTTGTTGAGGCACTTGGTACCCGGCCAGTTGATGCACTTGCATGAGTAGTTGTTGCATGGTGGCATTCTGTTGGGCCATGTTTATCATATTCTCAGCCATCTTCCCTACTTTCCTAGCCAAACATATTATGGTACCTACCGTCTTGCCTATATTGGTGATGGGGGCAACGCACGTTTACATTCATTTGAAAGACCTCCTCTTTAGAAGCCTCATGTTGCCTATTCCTTCCTTGTGATCCATAGTGGCTAGAACTTATAGCATGCATTAGGCTTCTAGTTAAATGTAGGCGTTTTAGATGTTTTCTCTTTGTAGCGGTTCTTTCTTCAAGAACCAAACATTTCTTCAAGGCTCTACTTCCCACAAATTTTACCACAAGGATGTTCGTGGTTATAGTGTCAAATTTTCCACAGACGACGTCAATCTAATGATCCCAAAAAATGTACCGGTGATGTGGCCAACAGATCACAAGGCCTCTTATGTCTATGCAAGTTGGGTTCCTGTACATTTGGACAAACTGCCGTCACACGTAGCCTTCTCCGTGAGGGGTGAAATTTGCCACGCGCACTCCGATAGTCAAGTCAGTTTGTGAAATAGTTCTGGGTGTAGAAAAGTTTTAAAATTGAGCTTCCAATAAAAATGGGGGACGGCTTTAGGGTGGAAAAGTAAATGTATGTGTAGCAAGAATATAGCTTTAAGAGTCTAAACTTACCTTATTTTTGAATGACACTAAGTGTGAGCTTTTATACTTGGGCAAAATGAATAGAATCCATTGGATGATAGTGCACATGGCCTCATCCAAA
>CAIGRB010134568.1:52826-75835 GCA_903798255.1 Fraxinus quadrangulata
CCCGTCCTAGACTGGCTCTTACAATGGGGTTTGCATGTAACGGGGTCAGTCCAGGTATTCTACATGAGGAAAATAGGTCGTTTGCACCTGAATCGGTTCGCCTGCGTGTAGCTGGGTTACCGTACGCCAGTGTATGAGGCGTGGGCCCCCTAGTTGTTCACCACGTAGACTAATTGGTTCCTTTCATGGGTCCTAGTTTTTCAAGGCATAACAGATTTTATTCTTATTATGACTCATTATTTGTTATTGCATTTTTTGTCATATAATAATCATTGTAAATAAGAACCATAATTTCAACAATAGTGATTAACATTGACATATTATAAGTAAATGGATTGATCAAGTAGTCGAATTCTAAAGAAAAATAGTTAGTTATGGTCCAAGACCATACATATTGATAAATATAACTACTATTTATTTACTGAATAGACAAATTGATTGAAAAAATATGATTATACTCAATAATAAAATACTCAAAAAGGCCCAAATACAATGAAGATTTTTTGTTGTCTTTGGAAAAAGAAGTCTGACTCCTATTAACATGAGAACTGAAACTGAAACAAAAGTATGATTTGTTTTTCAGAATTCGTGATGACATCGAAAGGTAATTCTTGTTTGTAGCTCACATGGAAGATCAACGAAACTAGTCATTTGTTTCATGATGTAGATCACACAACAAAATTAGAACATTCATAGATTCAAAATTCTGCTTCGACTAAGAATTAAGCAAGCTAGAGCAAACGAGAGTAGTCAAATAAATATTACTTTTACAGTTTTCTGCACATACATTCTAGTTGACATTCAGTTTTACATTGTACCATGTGACACACAATTTTACCATTAATTTTTATAATACTTAAAACAATTAATGACCTTAGTTTTGCCACTTATTCAAATGTCCTCTATCTTGTACCCAAATAATGTGCAACTAGCATAATTCTTACTTTTAACACTTAAGGTATTGTCACTGTTGTCTCATAAAGGATTTATGCTTGACTCTCGTCTAGGGGTGGCAAAAAAGCTCGAGCTCGGCTGGCTCGAGTACGAGCTGCATTGTAATTTTTTAAAAAAATTAAAATAAAGCAACATGCAGGCAGCTATATTAGCTGTATGAAGGGAGGAAAAAAAATTGAGGTGGCTCGGTTCGGCCCGCTATGGCTCAGGCCAAGCCTTAATTTTTTGGTCGGACTTTGCTCGGCTCGGCTCGGCTTGGCTCGACTTGGGCGAGCCCGAGCATTTTTTTTTTGGGCTCAGACTCAGCTCGTTGACATAGCTACTCTCGTCTCATCTAGTCTCATCAAAGAATGGCAGGCAGGGCAGCAAAGCACTTATAGGTGCTAACTGCTAGAGTTAAATTGGCTATCAACCACACATGAAATAGGTAGATTACACAATGGCTTCTTCAAGCTTTCCAAGTCAAACATGTCTATGCTCATTTCTTGATGCTAAAACTTTCAGCTATAATTCACTCAAAACCATCTCCATCTCTTGAACCTAACCAAGTTGAAATTATTTAGTAATGTCACAAGAATAGCCCTTGCATTGTTTAGCTGAAAAATGAGATTTTTTTCAGATTTTGAAAAAATTGATAAAAATTGTAAATTCCATAAAATATTTTTGTTAAAATTAATTATTGATTTAATACTGCTAAATGGATGGATTTTATCAACGTCCATGAATGAAAAATCGTATATTGAACTATCGAATCCAATGCCATTGCCGCCAATTATCAAAGCAATGAAAGACATTGTGCCACTCCAGCGCGTGTAATCCCTTAAATTCCTTCTAGAGCCTATTGAATAATTTTTATGGATTCTATCATTTCACTGATTTGTACTAAATAATGAGCTAATGAATCCCCCTCTTTTTACCATTGAACCTCCCAATCTAATTTGTTGTAACACTCATAATGACCAACTTTACAAAGGTCCCATCGTATTCCAGTAGCTTGAAAAAGTTGATGACATTTGATTGGAAAAGTAGCTCAGAGTTGTAGATCCCACAAAAATTTTTTGTTAAAATTAATTATTAATTTTGATTGATAATTTGATCACCATTTTCAGTAAATCAAACAAGGGCTAAATATATGCATCGACCAATTATTTGCACAACCATCCATCCCACAACAATCTGGATGTAGTAGCATATAAAGCAGATGCCACAAATTATTTCCTTTCAAATACAATACTTTCAGAGCCATATAGAATACCAATGCTCAGCCACATATTACATAACTACCAAAAAGAGTACAAGCTATCACAAAATCTAATACAACCATCGGTATGAAAACCACCCTTGCCAAATCACTCATGTATTATACTTACTAAACTGCAAGCCAAACGACATCACGAACAAATTTCCATCCATACAAGAAATATAAAAAGAAATGTCCCTTTCCTGAAATAAAATTCAAAATATTAGTTTTTCAGGAAAGAAGCTAAGAAACACATTACACGGCTGAAACAGCTCTACACTTGGTAAAGATAAATTCAGAAAAATGAAATTTTTTTAGGGTCATAAGAGAAGGTATATAACAATGAAACAAACTATTTGCACTCTACCAAGCAGCAACTACATATTATTACGGTCGACAAACCTCATGTATTGCACAGCTTTGGACAAAGGAAACAAAAACTACAACTTAGATACCACCTCATTGTCCCTCTCCCAAGCAAATCAAGTGGAGTGACAAATACACACATTTAACTGTTGATTACAAGAAATAAAAAGCACTAACCACATGAATTACCAAGTTCAAAAGCATTTCCGATGAACAATTGCAGGACCAGATTCATCGTACTCGCTCTTTGAGATCCACATCTGCACCAACAAACACATCTTATAAATACATACACGTACATATTCATACCTACGTAAATACACACACGTGTATAGTATATGCAAATTGAACAAGACTTAACAAATGTTCCTTGTGTGCACATCATTTGAAATTTTTGGGCAGAAGAGAGGGGAAGGAGGCAATTGTTAAAGGATGAGGCATTCAGAGCACTGAGAAACGAATAAAAGTCACCTGTTGGAATGTACTGAGGGATGCCAAGATTGATCCCCCAATCCAGACACTGTACTTTCGCTCAGGTGGTGCCACCACCTTAATCTTCATGCTGCTGGGAGCAAGAGCTGTAATTTCCTTACTCATGCGATCTGCAATGCCAGGGAACATAGTTGAACCACCACTGAGCACAATATTTCCATAAAGATCCTTCCTGATATCCACATCGCATTTCATGATGGAGTTATAGGTCGTTTCATGAATTCCTGCAGATTCCATTCCTATTAATGATGGCTGGAATAAGACTTCTGGACAACGGAACCTCTCAGCTGCGATGGTAATGACTTGTCCATCAGGTAGCTCATAGCTCTTTTCAACAGCAGAGCTGTTTTTTGCAGTCTCCAATTCCTGGTCAAAATCAAGTGCAACATAAGCAAGCTTTTCCTTAACGTCACGAACGATTTCCCTCTCGGCACTTGTAGTGAACATGTAACCTCTTTCCGTCAAAATCTTCATGAGATAATCAGTGAGATCACGACCAGCGAGGTCCAACCGCAAAATGGCATGGGGAAGTGCATATCCCTCATAAATTGGAACAGTGTGGCTCACCCCATCACCAGAATCAAGAACAATACCTGTTCACAAGAAAGTGCTATTTTAGATCGTGCAAACCAGATGAGACAGATTTTTAGATCCTTACTCATCCATGTGACACATACCAGTTGTACGACCACTAGCATACAGGGAAAGTACAGCCTGGATGGCTACATACATGGCTGGCACATTGAAGGTCTCAAACATAATTTGAGTCATTTTTTCTCTGTTTGCCTTGGGATTCAGTGGTGCCTCTGTGAGGAGGACTGGGTGCTCTTCTGGAGCGACACGAAGCTCGTTGTAGAATGTGTGGTGCCAAATTTTCTCCATGTCATCCCAGTTGCTGACTATTCCATGCTCAATGGGGTATTTCAAGGTCAGAATGCCTCTTTTAGATTGGGCTTCATCCCCAACATAAGCATCTTTTTGCCCCATCCCAACCATGACTCCGGTATGTCGGGGACGACCAACTATACTAGGAAAAACAGCCCTAGGAGCATCATCACCAGCAAAACCAGCCTGTAGAACACAAAATATATATGGAAGAAATAATCGAGACAAGCATCAATAGTCTCACCCTACCCAGCAGTAGCAAGATGTTATAACTGACAAAGAAATAAAGAATGACTAACCTTAACCATCCCAGTTCCATTATCGACAACGAGGGGTTGAATCTCTTCTCCCTCAGCCATCCTATATTAGTCTGTAAATGGAAGAGTAGGAAAGAAATGTCAGAAGTGCAAAGAGTAAAAAATATGAACTTTATACAGCATTAAGAGAAACATAACAATACTTGAAAAGATGAATCCATTCTAGATAACCCTTCATTATCCGGACTCCTAAAAATACTCAGTCCTCCTTGTTCCTTGTCAAGTGTCAATTTTTTAGTTATAGATCCTTATTAGTTTTTAATTTATGATTCCAAGAATGTGCCCAAAATGATAGGGACTCCAGACTTGGGAAAAAGAAGATAAAAAGAATTAAGAGGACAAAAAAAATAAAAAAAGAAGCAGTATGGACACAACTATTACTTCAGTAGTTTGCTCAAAATTAAGCTAATAAATAAGAATGATGGGGACAAGTATAAGTAGCACTGCCATTGGCACATACCTACAACCCATAAAACAGATGGTCTATCATTTCATTTTCTATCAGCACCATGAAACGAACTAACATACCCTGTATAAAACAACTAGAATTTAACGGAACAGAACAGAAATTCGCATTGCCTCAGTTTGTCGTTCTTGAAGATGACGAAAAGAAAATAGAGAACATAAAAATTATAGTTGTTTATTTTCCAACTGAAGGACATTCTAGATGCATATAACTTTCATATATGCGTGTCAAATGTGTATAACTAATATGTTCCACACTTGAATCAACATCGCATTACTACCATTACTGAGTTAAGGTATTTGATATGAAATAGCTTATGATCTTCTCTTTTCAATTCATGATCTCTAACCATTCATAACCACATATAAAAGTAAAGTTCCCACAAATTGTTTCTTTCATGTTTCCCAAGTTCCAAATGAAAGCACACTAACTCTGATTCAGAGAAAGAAAGTTCATTCTCATGAAAGCACACTTGTAGGTTATGAAGATAGTCTTCACCAATCATTCTATTTTCAAATAACGAATTAACATCTACTGCGTAAAAAAATAACAAAGAAACAAAAGCATAGAAGCAAAAACGTTATATCTAGTAACTAAGCTGCTGTCGTAGAGCAGAGTTGGAGCCACAGAAATAAAATTAGACATGATACTCAAACTTGAATTGATCTTCACTAATTCATTCAATAGACCCATATATACCACTAATTCTCATTTCCTTACCAAGATAAAGAAGTAAATAAGTTCACCATCACCTAACACTTTTTTTTTTAATCAAAATTTACCCAATTTTGCTCAATTTATAACTTAAAAAGTTTACCAATAAGCAAATTAATTTTTAATTAAAAATTTGAGTATTAAATTAATTTATTGTTAAAAGTTAGAAATAAGTAAGATTATTACGGTAAGTTTAAATTCCTCTCTTTAAGGGCTAAGCCTGAACGGAGGTTAAGAGTTACTTCTTTTTATTCCAAACGTATTGGGATAACTTACCTTTTTTTTTTGGAAGCAGAAGAGTTACTTTTAAAGTAACTCAAAATAATTAACTACTTAGTTCTAACTTTTCGCAGATCATAAGTAAATTTACTTAAAGCTAAACTTCTTAAGCTTAGCAAACATGCACTAAATCGCACAAAACCAGTATTTGTACCAGTCTTAGAAAATAGATCATGCAGATTAAAGCGTTTTAAAGCTTTCAAGCAAAATTTATACAATCCAAAAGTTCCTTTGAAGATTTAAATCAGTAAACCAACAGAACCATCAAAAGACAAATACTTCCTACCGTGGCGATGATCAAAAAATGCAAAAACCATATCAAAAACTCAATTAAAAACCAAATTCAAACAACAATAACAATCAAATCATGTGATTGCAATTTGTAGCTCACCTTCGACTGAAGTAAATGAATTATTGCCCCTTCGCTTTTTAAAAAAGTTACGAGAGAGCTAGAAAACAGTTGGGAGAATATTTGAGAGAGGGACTGAGTGTGAGAGAAAGAGAGCAGTATGCGAAACCTATATCCTATGAGGCAAAATGACAGTAAAATGAAATGCAAATGAAAATCAAATTGCGATTAAAGAAATTACTGGGGACCACGTGGCAATGAATTGAGCAATAGACTGGCAATTATTCCAACCTTCTTTTCCTTTAAAAAAAAAAAAAAACAAATCTTTTCTACACTTTTATGATTAGGTGTAGACGCACTTCGATGCCTCCTACTCTGTCTGGTTAAAGACACTTTATCAACTGTGCTAAATGTACATAATAATTATTTGTATTGGAAATTATCGATAATCATTTTACGTAAGATATATGTTGTAATTTGTTATTTGATACATAAAATAATAAAAAGTTACTGATAATTTTCACCATGAATAACATTATTCTAATTCATAAAATATATGCACAATTTTTCAAAACAAATGTATTACATATATATAATGATTTACATATATATTATATGATTTTATTATGTAAAAGTAGTATCATTTTCATAAATAGGTAACTCATGAGTAGGCGTGTGACCCATATTTGTTCATATCATCTTTAAAATATTTCGTTTGAAAGATTTGGTGGGCGTTTGACTTGCTGTTTTCAAATTACAAAATAGTGAAAACGTATTTAATTTGATATTTTTGAAAATATATTTTTGAAAAAAATAATAAATTTCTAACAAAAAAACTTAAAATGCATTTTTGACGTTTTGATTAGTTTCAAAGAAAAATTCTAAAAATGCTTGAAATATTAAAGCAAGCATTTAAATTAAATTTTATTTAAAAAACCTTTAAAAATTAACATATAAAATTCTAAAACATAAAATTATAAATTTCAAGAAAAAAAATGATAAATTAAAAAAAAATTAAATTCGAAAAAATTTAAAAATAAAAATATAAAAAATCTAGAAAACAAAAATTATAAAAGATAAAAATAGTTCAAGTCATGTACATAAAACTTTTAACAAATATAAATATACATAAGAATATTCTGAGTCCACGTTATTAATTTTATTCATATTTTCTATATTTTGAACTCAATTTATTATTTATTTTTATTTTGCTTTCGTAGCGAGAAAATATTCATCAACTTTAAAAATATAAATATTACTTGATAAAATATTAACATAAAATTATTTCATTTTTACTGAATAATCAAAATTCCATGAAATAATTTTTCAAAATTTTAAATCAAATGTATTTTCTAATTTTTTGTTTTGAGAAATAATTTTTAAAAATGACAAATCAAATGCATTTTTACCAATTTTAAAACAGACCTTCAAAATTTAAAACTGAGATAGTATGTGTGTCAAATTTGAGTTCANACAGAAGAGACGTGAGGCAGAGGAGAATTCTGATAATTATGTGTGTGGTTTTAAGTACTAATTATCTTTATAATATTTTTTAATTTATTGAGTTAGATTTGATTGAGCTTTAATAGATAACCCGGATTCCAACCCAACCCAACCCGACTTAGAATTTGATTTCTCAATCCGATCCCAATCCAATTGAACTAAAAGACACATCCAAACTGGTTAGTTTGAGTTGAGTTGATCAGTTTGATTGATTCAAATTAGTTTTTACCCAGCCCTATTCTTAATGAAAGAGTGGAATTAGGTCTTGATTTATTTATTTACTTTTGGAGTCTTAATGTTTTATGACCATAATTATGCTGTTTTGGACTATATTTTTTTAATAAAATTTTATTTTTCTAAGATTTTTTTGATTTCATATATTTTAGAATTTTACTTTCTTAATCTTCAGAATTTTAGAATTTTTTGTTTTTCTATTTTTTGAATTTAAAATTTTATTTTTTAAAATTTTAGAATTTGTTTTTTCTCAAAATATTTGTTTTTTTATTTTTTAAAAATTTATCACTTTATTTTTTGAAAATTTTAAATATTATTGTTAGAATTTTATGTTTTTATTTTTTACATTTTTAATTTTATTTAAATAAAATTTAAAAATAAACTCTTGTTTTTCGATGTTTTGAGTGTATCAAAATTCTCACTAAAAATGCTCAAAATGTCAAAAATGCTTTTTTAGTTTTCTGTTATAAGTTTAGCTTTTTTTTCGAAAATGTATTTTCAAAATTATTTAGGAGTGGACAAAATAATTAGACCAAATCAAGTCAAATCAGAACCAAACTAAATCGAATAGTTCGGTTCGATTATGCAATAAATAAATAAATAATGATTTCGATTCTTAGAATTGAAAACCATTTAATCATGGTTCTGATTTAGAACGAAGAACCAAAATCGAGAACCGAACTCAATTTTTATAATTTACGGTTGTGCTAAATGTATATAATGATTTACATACACATGATGTGGTGAGATATGATTATGTCAAAATTTCTTCAATCATATATATATATGTGTGTGTGTGTGTGTGTGTGTGTGTGTGTGTGTCTAAACGACTTTAGATATGCAATTTGAAATTCTTTATGTTCTAGGAAATTTGATTTCAAGAGAAGGAGAGGCCTAGGCATCCCAAACAAATTAATTAGGTTGAATGTTTGATGTTTAATTTTTTTTTTATTTATGTATGTATTATTAACTTATGGATATAATAATATATTTTAATTCGCATTTATCATTTGAAATTTTAAGTGATGAAATCAAAACCAAACCAGAATTGAATGGTTCGGTTCCAATTTGATTACATATCTTAAAAAAATCATTTGTTCGTGCTTTAGTTCGATTCTCTTCAAATCATCCCCAGAAAAACAAGACCAAACACGTTTTAAGTGTTTTGTAAAACTGAAAACAGTTTGAAAATAACAAATCAAATGCACCCTTAAACTTTTAAATTACGGTTTATAACATTTTTCTTTTGTGTAATATAAGATGAAATTAAAATAAAAAATTCTCAACCCATCTTAATTCTCAACCGTGAAAAAGAGTTTGATTTTTTTATTAATAAAAAGCATCATCACAATTTCAGTTATATAAGTGGGCTGAGATTCCCCTACCATCACAACCACAATAACATTAGAACGAGGACGGTTGAAATTCCCTACCATATATGTGTGTGTGTGTGTGAAGGGGACATATACTTGACCTTCAATCAAAAGTGTAGAAGACGAAAGTAGTAAATAATTACAGTCAACTAAAATATTTATTAAAATAAAATTTAGTTTGATTGAAATAATTTATTTCATTTTTGTAGAACCTCCCAAGGATCTAATATTTCAAATAGCCTTTGTGGTCACTACTTTTAATATAGTGTTTAAAATATAAGTTTATCTTGTTGTAAATTGTTTATTAACTTATTATTTCGCGTATTAGATTGCAATACGCGTTGCGTCTAGTTATAAATTTTATGTGTATTGACATTGTTTAAGCATGTGTCATTCTCAATAAGATGACATAATACAACAAAATTGCAATTGTTTATTAAATTCATATCGAAAATTAAAATATATGCCGTGCTATAGGTTTTATATTAACTAATAAGAGATTGACAAACTACTAATTGATACATATTTTGGATAGATTTAAGAAATGTCTATTTAAAGTTGTAATACGATCTCCGTAGAACATGTTAAAAGAGGAAATGAAGGGTAAACGAAAACTCACATATCATGTGGTAATTGTTATCAATTTAACTTACATTTATATTTTGTAATCTAGAAATTAATTGAATTAAGTTAATATAGCCTACTTCAAGTTCATTAAAAAAAAATACTACAACAAGATTTGAAAAAGGAATTGATCACAAAATTGAAAGTTTCTTCTTTCAAAGAGACGAGGATATCCATGTTTGATGTCATTTTAATTTTTTTTTCTAGCAAATCATTGCTATAGTTAAATGACGGTGTGCAATATAGGTCGGGTTCCATTTTTTTATTTATGAAAGGGTTATCGGTACATACAAGAGTATTGTATATAGTCTTTACGCGTGTTAATTGTGCCACGGAGCAGTAATGGGGAAAAACAAGTTATGTGCACCCATGAGCATCAGGACAATATTCAAGAACTCAATTTCTCGTCACAACTAGATCATAGTAAAACATTATTGTTCAGCTGAGTTGGCAAAACAAAATTTATTTTCAGATGATGAGCTTTGGAACAAAACATGTGATCTAATAGCTGGAGAACTCAAAGAAACACATTGGAAGGAAGATAAAAAAAACAGAAAGAAAAAGAAAAATCGAAGTGTTCGAGGGAGTAAAAGTTGTGACCAACAAGCTAGGCAGCATTGTACTCACTTCAGCTCTGTAAAGAGCATCAGCGCAACCTAACATCAGGAGATTCCAACAATGAGCATATAGACGAATTCCACAACTACAACGCTATGCAGTAGTGTACAAGATTATATAGGATTAAAAATAAAAAGAAGTTAAAATTTTGTTTGTTGTATTTTTTATTTCCGTTCTGATACTGTACACCAAATTCATATCAAATGTATTAGAGCTTGCATAACTTACACATTTATCAACACACGACCAGTAGTCGAAATACTGTCCCGTGAGTGCTTTTGGCTTGAGCCATCACCTTCAATTCTCTTAATACATTGCTACATGAACCATATAAAAAATCAACATTTTTAAACGTGCTTATATAAGAAAAAGAACCGAATTTCGAATTATTACAATCCCATCACATATCTCGAGTTTAATTCGGATTCAAAACTCATGAATTACATATCAAATCTTTCTCTATCCTTGCTCATAAATGAACATTTTCTTTTGAGTTGAAGAGAACAATTCAATATTTTGGTGTCTCAATTATTGCATGAACTACAAGATGGACCATTTGGAGCTTAAAAGCTTACTAGTACAATTTGATTGTCAATATCAATGATAATAACACTACAAATCACATGGTCAAGCCATCATCAATATAATTTAAATGAAAACGAGAAAAAAGGAGCTAATTTACAAGTCTCCAGGTTGATAGTCAAAAATCGATTGTGCCAAAAAGGCAAGAATACCTTTGCTTCTCAAATTCTCTCTCAAACGATGTAAGGATACTTCCAAGGGTAAGGACCGTAAGACCCTTGGATCGAGATGCTAATTTTAAAATTTCACGCCTTCATGGCTCTTTAGTTATTATTTGCGAGTTTCTTGTTCTTGTCTTCGCTTTGGATCTATCTTTTACTTCGTAGTTTATATACAAAATATGAATGACAAAATCATGTATTGCTTAAAGAAAAACCTTTCCTCAACGTTGAATGCATTTATTCACCTACTTAATAATTAGACATATTGGTTGTCATAATTTTGGACAATGGACCTCAAATTTTGACATAAAGCAAATGATTTATGCTCTTTTCTAAAAAGGCTGCCTACGTCCACTCCCATTTCACCTTTCAATGAGCAAGTGACATGGGGAATCGTTGTCCAATCGCATGTGGGCTCTTTTATATCTTGATCCGACACCGTAGATAGGGGACAGAGCCAAAAATGATGGTATGATGTACTGAAATTTAAAAAATTTCAAATAAACTCACGACAAGGAATGTTGAGTTTAAGAGGATATGCTCATAATATTCACGATACTCAATGAAATAAAAGAAGTCTAAATGTGTCACCTTAAGATGTTCAACTTGATCTTTGCATTTTTTTTTACCAAATAGAAAATCGACGCTTACCTTAAAAAATATTAAACTGACCGAATCATGATCAAAATGAGCAAAAGATACATATCCACCAACGAAATTTTTTTTTAAAGAAAATTACTTAATGAGTACTATTCTAAATAACTTTGACTATTAATACGCAATTAATAATACATCACTATATATTATAGTCTCAAAATATTATTTGATGTGGTCCTCGCTTTTCTATATCATCATATTTTACGGTGAGAAAGAAATCCCTCCAAAGTGAGAAAAATCAACTAAAAATTCGGAGCGTCAAAGAAATTAGATTATATTCACGTTCATATTTGGCTTAGTTTCAAGAATATACTTATATACAAATTAATTTATAAATTAATAAGTTTTAACGAATATTCTTTTTATTAACAAGATCAAATCTAGAGCAAATAATTTTTTTCGATCATAACATCTCTTTCATGGTTAAAATAAGTAATATTTTTTCTTATATGTATGAACAACTAGTAAATGATAACATACGTAGAAATAAAAAATTAATTACTTTTAAACTTAGCAAAACATGTAGTGTCTCTAACTATTAAAGTGAGTAATTATATTTTAGATCTGATCAATACAAATTATCTATAATAAACTTTACTTAATAATTATAAGTAAATTTAGTCAAACATACATTAAATAAAATATCTAATTTGACGGTAAAATATTCACATTTCATAAATGTCATAAAAATAGTATTTAATAATTATAGTTTCTTTAAAGAAATTTGAATAATTAAGCATTGGTCTTTAGTTGGGATTCAAACTAGAGCTGAGTTAATGCAAATATTTGGGCCAAAATTATACATTTTCTCAATTTTTTTTATATAGGTTGGGGGTAGGGCTGGGCTATAGACCAGTCCTGGCCCCCACTACATCCGTTTCTGATCGCAGATTCATGGCTAAGAAGGGATTGTCCATCTCTCAAAGATTATCAAGATTGATAACTTCACCTTGGAGGACAAAACTCTAGTTGATAACTAAACCCAATCACAAGCCTACAAACTAGCTCCTTGATCTTGGCATTGCATGGAATTAAACTATAAGGATCGATCATTTAACTCCAGACGTGACAATTCCACCTACTACAATCAGGTGGACGTGACATATGTTAAGAATTAAAAACCCTAATTCTACCACCAAAAGCAATAAAATTGTAAAATGAAAATAGACACGAGAACAGAGCCTCATCTCAATGTGAGATTACAATAATTCACTATAATGAAAAGAAATTTACAAGAGGAAATCGTACACCCTATTCTCTCTCTCTCTATGATAATACAAAATTCTAATAACGAATCCCTTTTATAAGATAAATTAGAGTAAAATCGGATTAACAAGTATGAAATTTCTAAATTGTCCTTAATGATCTAGTTTCATACAACGGCAGAAGTTAGACTACACAACTTAACAATGTATTCACCTACTATGTAATAAGTACTATCACTTTACTCCCCTATATACACTCTTAATAATTGCAGTCTCAAGTGAAAAACTACTGAGGAAGCATTTCATATTCTCCCCACGTTTCTATATTAATCTAACTTGAATCGGAGTGGGATAGGATTGTCCCACCTACTATTATCAAATTTTTCATGGCATTAAAGTCGACTCGCTTATATGACTTATCATCTTAATTGCTTCAAAGAAACAACAAAAACTTCAAAATAGTTGAAAAATATAAGAAAATTGACTAATTTGGTGCAAAAAAAATTCATATGTAATTTTAAACATACAAATTATTCATTATCTGATCATCAACGTAGGCTTTAGCGCATTTGGACTTGCAAGAATCTTTAGGGGTTTTCTTTTGAACCACAATTTCATCCTACCTGGATTTCGTAAAATACACGCACAGGAACCAATCTAAATATAATATAGAAATTGAAAATTGAACTAATTTGTTAAATTAAATGGGAGAATTTTTGTAATAAGCTCTTACATTGATAGAAGGGTGCTGATTTTAGAAAATTTAGTAACAATTGCGCATAAATATAGACCTATGAAGAAAGGGAATTAGAAATTTTTCAATTTCTCTGTTAGATTCTTCTTTTTTTAGTGTGTGTTTGATCCCACACCCCCTTAATATTATTATTAGTAATTTTGGTTTTGCAGTTAGATGGGAGCAAAGGAATGGGATTAAACTGTTGTGGAATATAGGATTAGAAAGACCAACAATCTAAAGTATCAAGTTCACAAATAAGTAATATATTGCAATCTCTTAATACTAAATTGAAACAATTATGCTCCGACTGGTACAAATTCTTCAAATTCATTTTCATTCACAGATTCTCGTACTAAAATAATTTTACACTCTGACCCATAAATTTTCCTCCCCTTTTAACCATATTATCCAAAAAAATCATTTTTCAAACTATTTATTCTAAAAAAATCTACATTAAACATTCTTGAAAATGGGAGTTTCCTTTTTTGTTAGTACATTAAAAATGTTACATTTACGCAATTTCAATGTTCTTTTATGTGGGGAGTTTATTTTCCTGCTAGATCTTGTATTTGTTAATATTTTGGTTTTAAAAAGTAAATACATTTATTGCAAATTGTTAGAAACTAATATCAATTTCACGTCCATATGTTGTTTGATCTTTTATTCACAGCGTCAATAGAACATATTAGAAGAGAAAAACATAGACCAAACACTTGTACATGTTATGTTACAGAAGATTTAATTGTGCTAAACCTTCGGAAAAAAAGAGAGTATATATAGCTATGTATTGAGGTTATGAGAGCAACTAAATTCAATACATCTTATTGAACACTCAGAAAGAATCAAGGTTCTTTTGAAGTTATATACGTATCAGTAGTTACTCGTATCCAGGGCAAACATGGCATAGGTGTTATTATCAATATACGTAATAATCTAGAATCAATAGATGTGAAAATTTCTTCTCATACATCATAGCATGTGTTCAACAAAGTGAAGATAACTCATACCTCTAATAATTCGTAATTGATTTTCCATGAAGTATTTAGGGTTCCCGTAAGAGTAAATTTCCTCCTATGGAGATAAATAATGTCAACCCCTTTTCTTTTTGTTGTGCCAGTCAAAACCAAAGAGAGTGAGAGAGGCATGGCAAAAAAAAAATATATAGAACTCAATGGGCTAGTTCCATTTTAAGTGGGGTGAAAGTATGGGCCTCCATATGTGTGTATTTAAAATAGCCGATCCCATTATGGGCCCAATGACCAAATGTTAATGCTAGTCTACTAAAAGAAATATAACAATCTCCCACTTTGGACAACATTACATTTAGTGGGTGTTTGGTGGGGATTAAAATTAGATTTTTAGTAGATTGTGATAGAAGTTTTTGAAATGTGTGGTTGAAAAGATGTGGAATCCATGAAAGATGTGTTTAATATTAATTATTTGACTTTGATTTAGATAAAATCTGATTTTAATTCGAAACAAACAGGGCCTTAATTACAATATAAACACGAAACATTAGATTTTAATGACATGCCGACAGCTCCTAGTGTTTCGAGAGAAAACAATTGCTACAAAATTGTCACAAAATATCTTCAACGACCTCAAAATGGTGTTCACAATACCTAACCCCAAGATAAATTTTCGCAACCATATAACCTGACATGTAGCATCATAACAAGTCACATACTCTGCCTTCATTGTAGAGGAAGCTATAATTGTCTGTTTGACACTTTTTCAAGAAACAGCTCCTTCTGCCATCATAAAAACATAACCAGAAGTAGATCTCCTGTCATCTAAACAACCTGTAAAATTGGCATTAGAATATCCAACTATATCAAGAATGTTAAATTGTCGATATGTAAGCATTATATCTTTAGTGCTTTACAAGTACCTAAGTACTTTCTTTGTGGCTTTCTAGTAAACCAAACCAAGACCGCTCAGGTATTTCCCAAGTACACTAACAACATAAGCAATGTCAGGCTCTGTACATACTTGAGCATACATCAAACTACCTACAACTGAAGAATAGGGAGTTATTTGCATTTGAGTTCTCTCATTATCATCCTTAGGGCATTGAGACTTAGAGAATTTATCACCTTTCACAATAGGTGTTTTTCTAGGAGAACAAGAATACATATTAAACCTACTTAAAACTCGATCAATGTAGGTTTTCTGAGACAATCCAAGAATGCCTCTAAGTCTCTCACGAAAAATCTGAATCCCCAAAATATAAGAGGCCTCACCAAGATGCTTCATATCAAAATGAGTTAACAACATGCGCTTTGTCTCAAGCAAAAGCTAATGTCATTTGTAGCAAGTAATATATCATCAGCATAAAGAACAAGAAAAATATACTTACTCCCAATGACCCTCAAGTATATGCATTGATCAACAACATTCTCTTTGAAATCGAAAGATGTGACAATCTCATTAAATTTTAGGTACCATTATCGCAATGCCTGATTAAGCCCATAAATAGACTTCGTAAGCTTACACACCATGTGTTCTTTTCCATCTACTTGGAAAACATCTGGTTGCATCATGTACACATCCTAAAATAAATGTTCATTAAGAAAAGTTGTCTTGACATCCATTTAATGCAACTCGACATCAAAATAAGCTACCAATACCATAATAATCCGAAAAGAATCCTTGGTAGAAACAAGGGAGAAAATATCCTTATAATCCATGCCTTCTCTTTGATTAAAACCCTTAACAACAAGCCTAACTTTATATCTTTCTACCTGACCTTCATAATTATACTTGGTCTTGAAAACCCATTTACAGCCAATAATCCTATAGCCACAAGGTAGTTCAACTAAGTCTGATACTCTGTTTCGACACATTGATGCCATCTCATCATGCATAGTATCCACCCAAAATGAAGATTTAGGACAGTCAATGGCCTCCTTAAAAGGGGTTAGATCAAGAGACATACCAACATCAAATTCATGCTCCTGCAAATAGACAATATAACCATCAGAAATTATTGGTCTACGAAATCTCTGTGGTCTCCTCAAAACAATATCATCAGTCCCCATATCAACATCAACCTGTGTTAACAACTGGGTCTTGGACAATAGTATTGGTTCCCTCTATTAATGGTGGTACTGCCACTGATGGAGGAGTAACCTGAACAGGTATAACAACACGCTCCTCCCTAAACACAAATTCACGTAGTACGAAGCTCCCACTATTACTAAAATCCTCAAAGAAAATGACTCGATCAGATTCAATAATCCTAGTAACATTAGAAGGGCAATAGAATCTAGAGCCTCTTGATCCCACACAATGGCCAACAAAATATCCAGTAATGGTTTTAGGATCAAGTTTCTTCTGCTGAGGATTATAAGGCTTTATTTATACTCTACAGCCCCAAACACAAAAATAACGCAAACTAGGCATTTTACCTGATCATAACTCATAAGGGATTTTTAGGAACCAACTTACTTGGTACTTGTTTTAAATTGTAGGCAGCAATTTTTAAAACCTAACCCCAAAATAAATCACGCAAAGTGGAAAAACTAAGCATACACTGCACCATGTCCATAAGAGTACGATTTCTCCTTTCTGCAATACCATTTTGTTCAGGAGTTCTGGGCATTATGTACTGAGCTACGATATCAATGCTTTGAGAAAACTAGTAAAAGGTCCAGGACTTCTACCAGTTTCATCACATCTCCCATAAAACTCACCTCCTCTATCTGATCTTACTTCTTTGATTTTCTTATTTTTCTGGAGTTCCACAACAGCCTTGAAAGACTTAAAAGCTTCCAATGAGTCTAATTTTTTTCTCGAATGAGCTCAATGTAACCATAGAGAGAATAATAATCAATAAAGGTAATGAAGTATCTATAATTTCCCAAAACGGCAGGTGAAACAGGATCACAAACATCGGTATAAATTAAATCCAAAATTTCCACAATTCTACTAATCTTTTGTTTTTTGGTTTTTCCTAGAAGCTTTCCTTTGATACAAGCAACACAAGTTTCAAAATCAGAAATCCAATAGCAGTCATTTTACTCGAGTTTCATTCTTTTTTCTAAGCATTATAAATAGTCTTGAGTGCATCAAATTGAGGTGGCAAGGATTCAAGTACTTGCCATACGAAAAAGCTATCTACTAACTCAACTTTCATTCCTTTTAGCTTGTTAAAGAAATGAGTAAACTTCATAATGTGCTCTCTAACTCCACTGACCGCATCGTAGGATGTGGTAGTAAGAAGTTTCATTAAAGTTCCCTTTTTTCCGCATTGTCAAACTTAGTAAATTTCTTCCCAACAGCCTCAAGATACTCTTTGGCATTATCTGTATCAGATATGCTTTGCCTGATAGACTTTTCAATTGTATGCTTTATGATCATAAGACAAGTCCTATTAGAATGCACCCACTACTCGTAAAGAGTATTTTCAGCTACATTACTTTTACTAGTGGATTTGGTAGGTACATCAACCCTCAAAGCCAAATCCAAATTCTTGATAGCCAAATTAATAGTAGGAGATTCATACTAATCCTCATAATTGGTTCCTGCTAGACTCTTGATAGCAGACAAAGAGAGAGAGAGAGAGAGACATAGCTGCATTGCCACAAGTTGAGGAGAATGCAATAAAAAATATTAAACATATAGAATGAGAAACATGCATCCATAGATGTATCCACTCTAAAACTTTAAATCCATGCTAGAGTTTTATTCAAAACAAACTTATACGCACTATGCTAGAGCCCAATACACACAAAAGGCTCCTACGCATTACACAATAAAATAATTAAATACAATGACTTAAAATGATCCACTATCGAGAGGGTAGAATTAGGCCACCAAGTGCCAAGGACTTAACTATTATCTTTGTCGTCCTAAGCATCCTACCAGGGCAAATTCACTATCTGTATGGATCTTAGCATAACATCATTAAGTGAAAGCATGAACAATATAACAATCCCGATAACTTATCATGACTAGTCCCACGAGAGGTGAGTAAATAGCCATTCCTAAACATAAGTATTACAACAAAGTGATATAACCCATAAGGATAAAATATCTATTTATCTAAAAAAAATTATCCCAGAAAATGATAAAATTCACAAGTATAAACGATAAATTGCAGAAAATAAAATACAAGAACACCAATAATTCTTGACCCAGTTCGACTATCCCTAATCTAGGGCTCTGCTACCGGCTCAATCCACTAAGTGCACCAATCAACCTTCCAAAGAGAAAATATTGTATAAAGGAACCAAAATGAGATCAAGATTTTCGCCAAGAACTGCCAACACTTTAAAAATCAAATTTCAAACCCAAAAGAATCAATCCCTATCTTACTAATATAAACTGAACAAAAACCTAATGCACACAGCCATAAAAAAACAAGAAGATGGCTCTGATACCAATTGTTAGTATCAATATACGTAATAATCTAGAATCAATAGATGTAAACATCTCTTCTCATTTATCATAGCATATGTTCAACAAAGTGAAGAGAACTCATACCTCCAATAGCTCGTGATTGATTTTCCATGAAGTATTTAGGGTTCCTGCAAGAGTAAATTTCATTCTATGGAGATAAATAATCTCAGCCCATTTTCCTTTTGTTGTGCCCATCAAAACTAGAGAGAATGAGAGAGACACGACACAAATATATATAAATAGAACTCAATGGGCTAGTTCCATTTTAAGTGGGGTGAGTATGGGCCTCCATATGTGTGTATGAAAAATGGTCCATCCCATTGTGGGCCCAATAACCAAATGTCAATGCTAGTCCACTAAATAAAATATAACAATACGTCCTTGACAATTTTGAATTCAGCATGTTTTCTAGTGAATTCACATCAAGGTTACAATATTATGAGATATGTGAACTAACTGGTATGATAATGTATATTGGACGTATCGAAAATGAACGGTATAGATGAGATACATTATGTGTTTAATGTTACCTTGATATTGTGAAGCTTTTTTTATATTATTGGGGATACCTTATGTGCATGGTATTACATATACAGTGTTTTGTTATGAAAATTGGTATACTCTGATACCAGTTTATTGTGAAAAGATAAGAGATTAAGCTACAATATGAAACAAAGATTACAAGAACACAAAAACAATGTAATTTTGTAGAAAATATAGATTTTATTATTCTTTGGAGAGAGAATACAAAGATTACATATTTACGATTTTTCTAACTTCTTACTAAATCATAATCAAGAGCCAATTATATAAGGAAACAAATAGGGGACGTCCAAACTCTTATAGTAGAGTTGTAGTTGAAGTAGAATGCAAGAAACGGAGTAGAATAGAAAAAATCACGCAAGGGCGAAATAGGTTGGGCAGAGCCGCGGCACCGCAGCCGCAACGTTGGTGCCGCAGCACCCACTTTCTGGTCCTCTATTCCAAAATGATGGGATCTAAGAAATGCAACAAGCTATTAAGATTTTGATGTGTGTTGAGGAGAGGCTAAGGGCAAGTTCGAGATCAAATAAAGTCAATAAAATCATGCAATCACTTGTTCAAGCTGAGGAGTCCAAAAGGGTGGAGTTAACAAGCTAAAAACCAAGTTCTATGTTGAACATGGGAGCAGAAATAAGCTGGGATGCATCAGAATAAAAAACTCAAACTTGGAGGCAAGACAGACTACTTTGAGACCACATAATACAATTTCTGGACACGTTTTTTTCAAATTTTATTTAGACTTATATTTTAGTTAAAATTCATTTATGATATCTTTTTGGTATCTTTAAGGTGTAATTCCATTTTAGATAGATTTTATGTGTTCCATATAAATAGAACTCCTTCGATTAATTGTAAAAAAAAAACATAATTTGAGAGATATTATTGTAAAGTACATTGCTTTGAACTCGTTTTTCTGAATTAATTAAGAACTTATCAAGAATTAAATTCTTGTAGAGTTCAACAATTAAGTAAGGTTCATAAGTTTTATGATCACGGGGTCAAGTTATTGTGGCGATTGTCTTGATTCTTTGGTACAATAATTTATGGACCTAGCTTTTCAAATATTGATTCTTGGCTTTCTTGAGTTTGATCTAATCTATCGTGGGTTTCGTAGTTTCAATTGTTACGTGAGTTCGAATCACAAAATCTTGATTTTCTTCATCCCAATGTCCTCTTCCAGTCAAACACAAATTCCTACTCCCAATAGACTTCCAATTAGAACTTCAATTAGAATTCATCAAGTAAACTTAAATATGACTCCAAAAGCATTCCAAATAGATTCTTTTTAATGTGCAGTTTAATTGAAAGTCTATTATCTTCAACAAAGAATTCGGGTTACACCCAAATTTTAACAATCTCTACCCTAGCACGAATTCCACTACAATGAATAAAACTTCAAAAAAAATACTCCACCTGGAGACAAATTTCACCGAAGGGAATAAACTTAAACTTTTCAAAAAACACAAACGAACTTCTCCATCTGTAATTCCAACTGAAAATATTATCCACCTTTGTTATCCTAACTAGGGACAAGAGTGACCTAATGACCATCAAACAAGGCCGAAATAAGCCATGTAATAGAATCCCAACTGAATGTATCAAAAGAAGGATTTTTACTAAAATCAACACCCTTAACCGCATTTAAACCATCAAAAAATCAACAGAATTGTATCTATGTGGAATCTTATGGCTAAAAAATGGTCTATTTCTAGCATTTGAATGCGATGATACCATCGATAATGGTGGTAAGATGGATTTATCTATATTTTTAAAATTCAACTGAGATGTATTCTTAAAAGAAGATCCCAAAGTAGACTCTAACGGTACATAAGCTAATTCTAAATCCACCCGAGTTCTTAAAATATGTTGATTACTTGAAGATTCTATATAACCCTGCAAGATATATAAATGTGACTTTCTATGTCCCAAAAGCACAAAACGGGCTCTTTTGATAACTTTCAGAACTTCACCTTCAATAGTGTATATGTACCATTTTGAATTAAGAGTACTTAAGGAGATAAAACTTTTCTTCACATGTGGAACGTGTCTCACTACATCAAGTGTTCTAGCCGTCCCATCAAATATCTTTATTCTAACCCGACTATATCAGCTATTTGACAATGTGTGTTATTACTGGTCATTACAACACTTTTTAAACTTCTTCATATATTGAAAACAATTCCCGATTAGGTGACATATGAAAAGTGCAAGCTGTATCCAAAGTCCAAGCCTAATCAGGTTTGGATTTATAGTCAAATATAAGTAGAAGCTCTCCATAACTGCTAGGATTTTCTACAATACTTGATTTCCTTGAAGTTTCTAATTGTTGATTTATAGTTGACTTTGTTTATTCCGTAACTTATAGCAGTCGTTTACCAAGTGCCCATTTTCTTGCAATGATTACAAATTTGAAGTTAGATTTTGACTTGCCCATCGAACGACCATCACGAACAATGAGACTATTTCCATGATCCCCATATGCTATAAGATGCTTATTCTTCCATTTGAATATAGAGTATCGTAAACTTCTTCGTTGGTGAAAGTATCACGACTATATAAGATTGTGTCTATAAAAGACATGTATGATGCAGGCAATGAACACAACAAAATCAATCCCATGTCTTATTCATCATATTTGATCTTCAAAGTCTCCAAATTAACGACAATTTCTTTAAAAGCAGCTAGGTGATCCTCAAGAGATGTACATTATGTCATACCATGAGAATATAGATGTTGTTTCAGATGCAATTTAATAGTAAAACTCTTTGTCATGCATAATTGCTCCATTTTTAACCATAATGCAGTTGCTAACTTCTCCTTCAAAACGTCCTGAATAATATTATTAGAAAGATGAAAAATTATTTGAGATGGAGCTTTTCGATCCATCCGTTATTTCTCCTCCATAGTCCAAGTTATGGGCATCTTATCAAATTCCAACAATGCATCGTCTAAATCCATCTAAGCTGGTACCACTCGCACTTTACCTGGCACAAAGAGAATATTGTATTGCGATCTAATAGCAAAATATCATAATTCATTGTTGCAATCATGAAAAATATTGATCTTCCAAGAATTTCAACACCAAAAGCTCTTATATCCATTGTTATGAAAACGGAAATGCTCTGATACCAGTTTGTTGTAAGAAAATAAAAGATTAAGCCACAATATGAATTAGAGATCACAATAACATAAGGACAATGTAATTTTGCAGAGAACGTAAATTTTATTATAATATGAAAAGAGAATACAAAAATTATGTGTTTATAATATGTCCAACTTTTTCTAACTTCTTACTAAATCATAATGAA
>CAIGRB010134569.1:0-20209 GCA_903798255.1 Fraxinus quadrangulata
AATGCAATTTTCAATATATTTCCATTGTTGTGGGGAATTCATAATTTGGAGAATTTAGGACTACTTTTTGATAGTGCTAATGTTTTCCAAAATGCTATAAAATACTGCAATTGGAGATCAATTTCATTCAAGTATGCTTGGAAAAACCATCTTATAAATATCAATGTAATGATGTATTAGAGGTGGGCAAAAACCGTTGAACCCGATGCAACCCGACTCGGGTTGTATTCACGGCAAGGTGGTCTCAACCTGGAAATCTCCATTTTTTATTAAAAAAAATTATAAAAGGGGAAAATACTTTGAAACTGACCGAGTTCGGTTTGAGTTGGTTTTAAACCTATTCAATACAATTTTTGGGTTGGATTTTTATCCAATCCCAAATGGTTAGTTCAGTGGTTGGGGTTGAACTTGAACTTGAGTACATCCCCGATTGCAGTTGACCTCTTAACGAGGAACTTCAAGATTTTTAATATACATTCAGACTTCAAAGTTCGAATTATCAGAATTGGTGATTTCAAACCGTCTTTTGTTGAGGATTTGGGAAGGGGGTGGGGAGAGGGGGATGTTAAAGGTAAAATGTTGTGTTGAATAATCAAAATACAAGATCTTAAGACTTTTAGGGTTTGATTGTAAGAATATAATTTGGGCGAAAACAAAATGGATTTCAGAGAATTGAATTGCGTAAAACTTGTTTTATTGAGAATTATCAGTTAATTGTATTTGATTGATATAATTTTCTACTTGAAAACTATTGAAATTTTGGATTATTTTTGTATTCGTTTGACTTTATTTTTCATAAAAATTGTTCATTAAATGGGTATAATTTGTTACAATTGGGGATATAATTTATTTTCATTGCAAAAAAAAATTTAAAAATTAATAAAAAAAGTTGCTTAGAAAAGTTTTTTTCATCAAACTCATGGGAAAAACTTTTCTTCAAAATTCAAAAAAATGTGGAAAAATCAATTCTATGGAAAAATTAGTCTATAAAACAAGCAAAAATATGGAAATGAATTTTAATTTTCATCTTCCACAAAAAAAAAAAAAAATGTAATCAAACAGGGCCTTAGTTACTTTTCTTGATTTCTTGATAATCTGACTTTTTAAGATAGAATATAAGACTAAGTCTACGGTAGAACATAAATCATATTTTTCTAAAAAATTGAAATACGTTGGCCATGGTAAAAGAGAAATCCCAGTTTTTTTCTCTTCTATAGTTGAATTATGCCGTGAATTGAAATAAAGTAATTATTCTGTCTTCCGCTCTGTATTTTAGAATGCTTCGTGGATACAAAGATAATAAAATCTGCTCATAATTTCAGATAACTCTTGATGTAGTGTAATTTAGCCCTTGTTTGATAATCATTATTTTTGAAAAATAGTGTCTGAATAGTAATTTTTACAAGAATATGGTTAAAAAGTAGAATTTTTTTGAATCTACGTGTTAAATATTTTATTGTGTACATGTATGATTGAAAATGAGTATATAGAAAAAATAATTTAAAATTTACTACACATGAATGCATGCATTGCAATTTTGAAGTAATAATTTTTATTTTAAAATTTATTTACTAGTGAACTTGATGCATTAAACTAAGTCCATAGTTGGCCACCATTTCTCAGATTTCGCCAATGTTTGAGCGACACTATTCTACTCATTTTTAATTACCCATTCTTTAATAAAAAAATATTTTTTATTATATCAATAACTTTTTTTTTTCAATCACACATTTCTCATCACATCAACTAAAAAAAATTCATTCTCTCCACAAAAATGTCTACTAAACAGAGGCTTCATTTTTAAATTTTAATTATATTTCATCAATTTTTTTAAAAAATAATTTTAGGGTGTGTTTGTCTCCTATTATTGGGAGAAAAATAGAGTAATGAATAGTATTTTTTTGAGAATGTGGTTGAAAATTAAAGTAATTTTAGTGATTTGTGTGTAGAATATTTTATTGGGTAAATGTGTTGTGGAAAATCTTAATGTAGTAAATAATTTTTTAGAATAATAGTAGACAAAACATTTTTTTTGTCCAAACCAATTAGGTGGTGAAACGAACTCAATTTGTCACATCCAAACAGCCCCTTAACTCGACAAAACCCTAGCTCACCTGAACTCCCAAATAAAACCTAGCGCCTCCAGGAGGAGAGACACACAGAGAGCCAAGATGTCGAAGCGAGGTACGATGTCTTCTGATTAACGTTTCGACATCCTACAAATATTTCGTTCCTTTTTACAATCTAATAATTTCTCTTGCAATCGATTTTGTGCAGGGCGTGGAGGATCGGCCGGTAACAAGTTCAGAATGTCGCTGGGTCTGCCGGTGGCGGCGACAGTGAACTGCGCCGATAACACTGGTGCGAAGAACCTGTACATCATTTCGGTGAAGGGGATCAAGGGGAGGCTTAACAGGCTGCCCTCCGCCTGCGTTGGAGATATGGTGATGGCCACAGTGAAGAAGGGGAAACCAGATCTCCGTAAGAAGGTCATGCCAGCCGTCATTGTACGCCAGCGCAAACCATGGCGCCGAAAGGACGGTGTCTTCATGTACTTCGAAGGTTCTGTGCACGTTTACTCCTCTCTTCCTTCCAATTTTCATTTTTAGTTTGAACAAAATTGTTCAAGTGCTCTCCCATGCAATATTGTGTTTTTTTATGACTCATGATCTTCTTGTTGATTTTATGTATTGGAAAGTATTACAAGACATGCAACTTCAGTTTACCGGACTATATATAATCCTGTAGGAAATTGTACAGTCATTTTGCATTGTTCCTATTCTGCTGCTTGAATGAAAAATATTATCTGATTGGCACTTTTACACAAGATTTGGTCTTTTTACAATATATATGATATGAAAAAGCTACGACAAATAACATTTTTTGTGTGGTGATTTGTATATTTAATCATCTCGTGTAGCCCAATGTTTTTCCATAATATTGCTCCTTTTACTTTGTATATAAAAAGCTGTAATAGATATGACATTTTTGTGGGCGTCACGGGCGATTTTTTTTTATTTTAATTTTTTTTTTGTTGCTGCATTGTGGTATTAAGTATTTTTGTCATGCATTGAAGTTTTATTTTAACAGCTTATTTTGAAGTTGTAATTTGTGAAGACTTTTCTAGCTTGGCATAGAAGTAAAACATTGCAGTTTCTAATGGCACAAGGCCCCTAAAACTTGGTTGACGAACATAGTTTATGCGCTGCTATGTTTGAGAACTGTGTTGTGTCAATTTTACACGCCTTGCATTCTCCTGTTCTAGAACTATTATGTTGGGATTCTTTGCAATAAATTTCACCATATTTGCCGTGACCGGTTTTGATTTTGTTTGTGGTATTTGGGATTTTTATTGTTTTATCCTGTTTACTTGGTCACACTTGAAATTGTGAACTTGTTTCTAATATTTTTCTCTTGCATCTGCAGATAATGCTGGGGTCATTGTGAATCCCAAGGGTGAAATGAAAGGTAATGGTCCTTTATTTGAAAATTTTGGGTGACTATCTGTTTTTATTTGTGCTCGTTGACAATCTACCTTATTGTCACTATAAATAGTTGTTTTTTATTTGAATTCTTATTTTCATTCGGTTGTTATGGTCTTTGCAGGTTCTGCAATCACTGGCCCAATTGGAAAAGAGTGTGCTGATCTTTGGCCTAGAATTGCGAGTGCTGCCAATGCTATTGTCTAGATATAGTTTGGAGTGATAAGTAGTTCGTGATTTTGTTGCCCTGTTCAAGTCTTTAAATTTGATGCTTTTGTTTAGAGATATGAACTGAACTTTGTTATGGGATTTTTGCAAGAGTTAATCAGTTGTGTTCCTTTAAGACGTACTAAAGTAATTTGTTTTTCTTGAATAGCAAACATCTCCTGTTAGGTTTAATGGTTGTGAATTAATTTTTTTGGGTCTCTATTTCTTGTGTGAATGACCACATTGGGCAGAATTAACCCTTAAAGCTAGCTGGCTTGTAAGGAAGGTTGTTGAAGTGGGTGATAAGTCCATAAGTCAAGCCTTAACTTCGTGTAGGACACAGTTTTATTCACCTGACTTTCACGGTGACCAAGCTATGTGATTCCTACTCTGGTCATCCCATTGGTAGTAAAGGTCATATTCATACTGCTTGGATGCCAATTGTTAGTTTTAACTCGTAATTGGCTTGTTATATGGGTGGGAGTCCAAGTGGGTATAACCTCACAAGTTAAGTCTTAAGTTGGTGTTTTGAGACATGTCCTCAACATACTCGGGTTTCATTTTAAGTGCATACAGAGAATTAGTTGCTCGTTAAAGGAGCCATATAGGCTGTGCTGGAATTGTTCACGGAACTATTTGATTGATGTCAATACTTGAATTTGGGGCCATATTCTGATGACGGCTTCATCAAAATCCTTCATATGGAATGAAGGGGAATGAATTGGATTATTTTAAAGTGATTCTTTCTATTTTTGTTGTATGACTTGAATTTCTGATCTTTCTTTATAATTTATTCTTCTCATCTCTGTTCTCTCTGAAGTTATTGTTCTCCTACTTGTGTTACAATAAGAAGGGGTATATAAGAAAGTTTGGGATATGAAATTGGCTTTGACTCTGGTTTGTGAACCCTTCTTTCTAGGTTGAGAGATTACATGTCAATTACTCAAACTCATGTTTGAGAAATCAAAACCTTGAATCTCATATTACGTTATCATATTATGATATTCGTGCAAGCCAGGTTAAGGCAAGACAAGTGTTATTTGAGAAAAATAACAAAATCTGAAGACACCCCGGTGGGTTAGATTGAATTCAGTTATTGAAGAAAAAGTAGTTTTAACTTTGATGGATTTGATTAAACTCAGAAAAATTTTATTGCTAATTTTTTATTTCTATTGCCCCAAAGTACAGAAGAATCTCCAGTGAATCAGTTGTATGGAATCACTGGAGATCAAGAAATCTATCATACATGCTTGACAAGCGAACTAGGAGGCTGGTCTCTGGTGCCAGTTCTATATTTTCTGCTCCTAAAGGCCAAGATGTTCAAATTCTTGAACGACTCAAATTCAGCAGATACTGATGCTGATTTGTCTGAAATAATAGTAAGTCCACTTTACTTATCTCTATAAATATTTCGTGAGCTATCCGCTTCAGTCAAAAGCCTATCTGTTGCTACATCAACGATAGGTGGATAGCTGATTATAGATTATATAATCAGTTATAAGGACGACTACTATTCATAAATTGTTAAACTGCCATATTTAGTCTGACCATATTATAATGACAGCTTTGTTTCTAAATTTACTTCTTACTACATTTACAGCTTATTGATGTGACAAATGAATTATCCAATATATTGTCTTCCATTATATGATATGTGGTGACATTCTATCTTTGATGCATTGTTATGGCATGAACTCTTGTTACTAGGGTGTATTGCTGATAGATGGGGTTCTCTAAGATCAGTTAATCTCAAGTTCTCATGAATCTCTTACCATTTCCAAGCTATCTCGTGATGTGCACAGTGTATCACTTGGAAGATCTCAAAACCTTTGCTCTAATGTGGGCTTGTTGAACTCAAAGGTCATAAACATGAGTAACAACCCAGCCCGTGTTTAAGCCATTGACTTGTATGTGCTGTTCTCGTTTGGGAAAATCTCTGCACATTTTACCCTTGATGGCTTTTTGTCGCGTCTCTCCTCAAAATCTTTTATTACGAGAGACTTGAGTTGAATATTGGAACTAATTGAACAAGAGTATCAGTTAGCAGATTGAGCACAGAGGTCGGATCATTACAATTACACTCATATAAGTGGGTGAGAAATAATTTGGTGTAGGATGTAAACGTTGTCGTTCGCATTCTTCACACTATCTTGTTGGAAGACTCACGAAGTAATGGTAACAAGATCAAAATCCTTTTTCAATCAAGCATTTATTTCCTTCTAAATTGCATCGACTTATCCTGAAGATTGTGTTTTAATTGGAATGGGGAAAACACCGTTAAATCATTCCTAAAAGTTGTCGCACCCATCTATCTTATTCACTGGACCATTATTCTTCGCACCCATCTATCTTATTCACTGGACCATTATTCTTCTTTCTTCATCAAGGATTGGCCTAAAACTCATCATTGTTATGCTCTATTGTTGTCCGACTTTGGAGTTTGATCCTACATTTATAGATGATATAACTGTGAATATGTGATCATCTTTTGTTGTCTTATGTAGAATTATTATTGACATTTTATTTGTGATTCACGAACTGTAAATAACAACGTTTATTGTCCTTCAAGTAGATTTGCAACTCTATGTATGACGAGTTTTTGGTTCTTTCTAATACATAGAACTCGAAAAATACCATTCGGAATCCAATTAATTTGTCCATGCCATGTTTTATGCCCCTTGAAATCATAAGGATTTTGCCTTCTACAATCATGCCAATACTCGATGCCCTTTCGGAGCCCTTAAGGTTGGCGATGGTCGGGTAGTTCATGTTAATGTTTGAGGCAACCTCTCCCTTTCACCATCATCCTCAACGATAACAAGGATAAAAGTGAGTGGCTATAAAGAATGGCCTTTGTGTCCGACGCAAGCCTTTGGGGGATAGACATGGATTGTGATGTTACACAATAGAGAATCATTTGACCCACTTGTTATTTATGAAGGAGATGGTCCCTCAACAAGTTCTATTCATACTTATTGAAGGTTTCGGTTGAATCCAAATTTGGAACCATGCAATATTACATATATTTCCGAGTCTCGTGCGAGACAAAAGAAATGGAATCTACTTCAATTGTAGATACATCCCCTCTTGAACACCGTCTAAAAGACACCAGATGTCGGAAGAGGACTTGTTCGTCCCACGTTGAGGTAATGCGTTTGCTTTTGTACTCATTAGTACTTATGTTTTCAGACTAACGAAATTTTAGTGCTGTTTTGAGTGTTCTAAAGCATATTTGAAGTAGTGGGCCTCGTAGAGTGCGCGTATAAAAAAATTGTCTCATAGAATGTGTGTAAAAAATTCAATTTTTCTTTCTGCTATATTGTATGATATAGATAAAATTGAAAGAAAAAAAATGTAAATTCACTTGTAACGATTCCAATAGAATATGATCAACGTGTTCTAATTGACTTGTGATCTAAACACAAACTCGCAAGTAATCAAGCATTCCTTAACGGTCCAAATTCATTTATCATTAAAATGTAAATTTACTTGTAACGATACCAATAGAATATGTTCAACGTGTTCTAAGTGATTTGTGATCTAAACACAAACTCGCAAATAATCAAGCATTCTTTGACGGTCCAAATTCATTTACGTCATTTTCAAGTTCGAGTATTTGCGATGTTTCCAAAAAGAAATAATAATAAATAAATAAATAAAAATCACTTTCTAGTAAGTCAAGATTCCAATTCTACATAAATAATTATCTGACATGATGACATCATATGGTATTTTATGAGAAAATTACTGATACTTTTTTTTACATATATATATGTATTATTGTAAACAAGTCTTACCAAAATCTTCATTATTGGCCATTGGGTTATATGTAGATTTCCACAAGTGTTTGTGCCACTTTATCTGCACAAAATTGATCATGATCTCTGTGTATAATGCGGAGACGTCAGTGACAATTGAAAGCTAGTTCACTTGATTTAATTGAACAGTATAAGAGCTTGTTCGTCAGTGTTTTTAAGTGTTTATAAATTGCGAATCTTACAAAATATGTGAATAATGAATAGTAAATCACGATTATGAAATGTGTATTTATAAAGTATGTATTCACTATTTTAAACTAAAATTTTGACTTGATTTAGTCCTTGTTTGATCCCATTATTTTTAAAATATATTTTTCTCTCTTATTTTTAATCACACATTTTTCAATAAAATAATAATAAAAGTAAATTAAACAAAAAATCTTATTTTTTAACCACACATTATTAATTAAAATACTATTCTAAAATACACTTTTTAATCAAAAAATGAAACTCAAATATGTTCTTAATCTTGTCAAGCGTGCATTAAATTCAAGAGTCAATTATGGAATCTTTAGTTAGATTTATCGTTATTTTATCTACAATTACAAGTACTATGTATGCATTTTTATAGTTGAGATTAGAACTTTACATAGTTCATTTTGATTCAATTCTAAAAGGAATCGAATCGAATCCGAATTTTCAGATATTTACTAAGTGGAACCGTCAGGTCTAGATTTAATTATGGAACCGTTCAGATCAGATCAGATTCGATTCGATTCCATTCAGTTCCTGAGTTTCATGCAATAATTAATTATTTTTTAATATTTATAACAACGCTACAGTAATTCAATTAATGACATGTTCAATTTTAACTCTTACAAAATAACGTAGTTCAATCTCATGATATTTTTTTGCACTTCTTTTTATTGATTTTTCATAAATTTGACTGTTAAAATCATAAGAAGAGAAATATAGCGAACTTACAATAATGAAGAGAGGTGCAGCCAAGCTTCCAAGTCGATTTCTCTACAATGACAGAAAATACACTACGGTAGAATAAGAAATTTGAGTAAAACTTAGTCAATTTGATTAAGTTGGTCTTGTGCTAGAAATTAGAAATAGGAAAAATTATATTTTGGGTAATGGATTTGAGCTAAATTTAATTAGTTAGGAAATTTATTTTTAAAAAATAAAGTAAATTGACTTATTTAAAATAAAAAATGTGGGAAATTAGTTTTTTCGGTAACCGAATCGAACATCGTCGATTTTCGATTCAAATATTCGTTAAGAGTATTTAATTTAAGAAGAATCACTCAATTAGATTCATGTCCAGTTCGATTTGGACTTTTATCCGGCCCTAACTGAGATTATATTTTTATTTTTTATTAATAATTAGTATAATGTCTTCACATTGAAATTTATTTTTGATATTTTGCAAAATTCAGAATTTATAATCCTATCGGAGAACCCGGAACACGGCACATTTGATACACGATGGAACCATTTCCCAAACACGCGCCACAGTGCGCGTGATACAATCATTGCCTGTAGCACAAACTACTATAGAAGCCAAAGCCAAACAAACAACAGCAAGGGAAAGGAGCACGCGTCACCGTACAATTCCCACTCGCCGCCGCCAGTGACGGAACCGCCGGAAAAGACGCACTTGCTTCTATACATATACGTGTATATCTATGCACTGTCGTCCTTGCGTGTGTTGGAAGAATTTTTAATATCATAAATTGTCGAATGGAGCTGTTCGGTTCGCAATTGATGATTCATTTGCCATTTTAGGTAAGAATCTTTGTTGCAGAATTCATGTCTTTTCAATTTAAAAATGTTTTGTTGTATTTTTTTTCCTGGAATGTTCATCTTCGATTTTGTTTTCATTTTTGAAGTTTAGTGATTTAGTTTTATGGGGTTCTTTAATCTTTTGATTTGTGCGTGATAGTGGTTTCGTCTGATATGCAATTGAAAATAATGATTTCGTGCTCGGATTAACACATGGAATTTGTTTCTAATTTTGCGTGAATTTGATTATTTTTCCCTTTTGCCAAAATATGTTTCCATGTATGAATTCTGTTGTCTAGTTCTGCTTAAAGTATTATAGTAGCATGATTTTATCGGTATAAGACTAGGATTTGTCTGCAAAAAATGGGAGCTGATCAGGTTTGGAGGCTTTCTTAGATGTTAGCTAAAATCATGAAATCTATCAATGCACGGGTATTAATTTTTGTCCAGTCAGGCATAAAGTTTGAATTTTGCCTTCACTAAGCCATCAAGTAAGCTACTATTTTTGAAATTAGCAAGGGCAAAATGTTTAATATCAACTGTTGAGGGAGCATCGTTGTAGGCTACTGGTGAATTAGACGGGCCAGTGGGTATGTCATGCCTATGCAAGATTTAACTTAACACACTAGTACTGCATTCTAATATTTTCTAAGCTGACGACGTATGATAATTCTTTGAAGTTTGTCTTAATTGCCATTCTGCAACCTACATTGATTGGCAAGGTTTTTCTCAATTTAATTTGATGAATCTATATATTATGAGCACTTTGTTAAGAAGTTCCCATTTGTTATAAGTGGGGTGAGACCATCAGTAACTGATTGGGTTCCTAGTTCACAGAGGCAGACTTGCACATTTACTACAGACTTTTTGGAAGTCTACTAAGTCATAAACTTTGAGAAAGAGAAAAACATGAGAATCATAAAAATTGGGCTTTTTCTGAAAACCAAGTTTCGGAAAGCATAGAAGTCCTATTTATTACAAACCAGAGTTCCCTACAGATGGTCTGATACCTCTTCAAGCTCAGCTGACACTGTTTGATTCAGTTTTCTTGCTTCTGCTTATTTGAGATTTGTGGAAATGTGGTCTGAAGCCAATGCTGTTAATCCACCTTCATATTACATTGTGACCCTCAGGTTTGATTTCATGCAAGGCAAAGCTTAGCACTGCGTATGATTACTATGCAGCTAGGAGAAACAAAATTAGCTCTAAGAGTTTAGTGCTTGCGCTCTTTGAAAACTACCACTGTTTCTTTAATTTGTTGAAAAAGCACTATTAGCTGTCAGCTCCTGACAAGCAGCCCAGAAGTTCACCACAAATCATTTCTGAATAACAAATTTTAAGTACTGAGTTAGACGGTCAGTTTTGTCAGGTTGGGCTGCTTTAAGAAGTTTGAGTAATTTTCAACACCATGGCTCTGTGGTGGAAATGGACCAGGGCCACCGGGCAACATGACCAAAGTGTTTTCTCATAAGTCCATTATAAGGGCACAGACTTCGATAGTATACATCATTCGTTTCCAGTTCCTGACAACAGAAGATAAAACTTGTAGGCATATGGTCATTCATAAAGCTCGGTGACATGTATTATTATCATGGATCATGTGAAGAAATGACAAAACTTTAATTTCCTTATATTTACTTGGCTACATAAAAATATTGGACGTCAAGTCCTGTATGTCAAAGATTGTTCGGTCCTTGCAAGATCAAATCTAATTCCCAAGTTATGTCTTGTGAGGCATCACAGATTTGTTTTTAATCTTTCAATGTTGACTTGTCTGAGCAGATCTAAAGATCTCTTTCTACAACTTTCGAACTAGATTAGTGAAGGTGTTTTTTTTTTCCTGTGCATTTGTTTCAGTTGACTGTTAATGCATTGTCAGTTCATTTATTTAAGGTATGAGTTTGATGGGTATTCTTATGGTGCAGGCGTTCTAAGTGAGGGGAGAAATTAAGCTATCTCTCAGTTAAATTTTTTATCATTTACTCACAAGGCAAATATGGAAGCACGCCCAGCTTTATCTATTCAAAAATCAGGTGCAAGACATCTTGGTAACTGTGGAGGATCAGGGACTTTACCTGTTAATCCGACCCCTTTTGAAGAGAAATATCCAAAGTTACGGGACTCCCAGCAGGTTTCCACAGAGAGGGAACTCATGCAACATCCTCCAGCTGCCCTTTCACCTTTGTCTTCCAACAGTGGGGTTGTTGGTCATATATTTTCTTCGTCCTCAGGATTTTCTAGCGATCTTCATTTTTCATCCACCCCAAAGCAAGAAAAACATCTACGACAAGCCCCTTTCATTTCTCAATCGGCAAATAATGGGACATCAATTACATTACCTCATTCATGTGATTCTGGAATTCTTCAATCCACAGCATCAAGCCAATATACCAAAGAAAAAAACAGATCTTCTTGGTGTCCAGATTCACTGCCTGATTTTCTTGATTATTCATTTAGTACTTCAATCCATAATAGTCAACTAGATAGTATTAACAGTGGTGACATTGGCATCTCATCTGAGGATCTTAGCAAAAGAAATGATTGGCAGGAATGGGCTGACGAGCTTATTACTGATAATGATCCTTTGACCTCAGATTGGAATGAGCTTCTCGCTGATGTAAATGTTGAACCGAAGGTTGAAGTTTTTCTCTATGCATGACTTTTGAAGTGTGCTTGGTTTTACGTTTCTCATTTTCGTTTCTCTTCACTGGTAATAATGGATAATGGATAGTATGCTTTTTCTTTGTTCTTGTAATATAGATGCAGCAGCTGATGTCCAAACAACCAGTAATTTTTTCATCGCAGCAGTCCCAAATACCCCAACAGCCACCGGATACACCTGGAGAAACTAACACAGCTGTTGCTCAATCATCCTCAGCAAACGTGGCTCCAGTAAAACAGCGCATGCGTTGGACTCCAGAACTTCACGAAGCCTTTGTTGAAGCAGTCAACAAACTTGGTGGGAGTGAAAGTAATTTCCTTCCTTTCCTACTTCAGTATCATTTGATCATAACATATTGGCCAGCTACTCTCGTTAATAATTCTTCATGATCCCAGGAGCTACTCCCAAGGGTGTTCTGAAGCTAATGAAAGCTGAAAGTTTGACAATTTATCATGTGAAAAGCCACCTGCAGGTTTGTTTCGTTCTTTCGTCATAACAATTTTAACCTGTAATGATGACTCTGGCTGCCATCTATTTATTTATGGAATCTGTTTCCTGAACTTCAGAAGTACAGAACAGCTAGATACAAGCCAGAGACAACAGAAGGTGTGCAACAACTTCTGCTTCACCTTTTGCTATAGTTTTACTCAAATTTTAGTATACATTTACATTACTTCTTTGGTTCTCTGTCCTTATTTAAGATAAATACTGTTGTCCTTATTTAAGATAAATACTGGAGATGGCTGGTGTATAAGTTAAAGTAGTCACTAGTTCGTATGAATTTCTTTGTTTCTTGGGTTTTCAAATTAATCAATCTACTATTTTGTAACGATTGACTTGGGTTTGAAGTTGAAACTTTTAAAAAGTCATAAAATTTCCTGTGTACTTAATTCTTCAATTTGCCTATTTACTCTCTCTGTAACTGCAGCAAATGCCTTTTCAGTTAGTTTGGTTGTTTTTCTCTTTCCTTTCATGTAGTTGGCATATCATAATTCAAATTGGATTTATTTTTGCATGTGAAGAATCTCAACTATGCTTTTGATTTTCTGGCCAAAACAGAAAGGATCCTTGTTAATTAAACATTATAACTTATAAGCTTTTGTCATGACAAAGCCTATACTTCTGCACTCAACAGGTTGAACTCTACTCTTAAGTCTGAGCCTTAAATATGTTAAATGGTAAACAATAAGGCTGGCATGCTATTCTTGTTTGTTGGAGGTGATAAAAACAGCAAGAAAACTCTATGATTATGAAGAGAAAGTTTCTCAATTTGTTGTTATCTAAGTTTGATGGTACAACTTTACATGACTATTTATGTCCTTAAACTAGCATGACAATAACAAGATAGCTTTGCCAAGAAGTAACAGAAAGAACTATGGTCATTTAAATACTAAATAGGTTAGTCTTTGCTAGAATTATTGCTCGGAAGTTCTAGTGTGGGACAATCCATGTTGACTCATAGACCCTATAGCCCGAACGAGCTGTCTTTTATACAAGTAAAAAACGTCTGATAAAATTACCCTACTATACTTACTACCAATGTAGAGTACATAGCAGAATTTTGTTGATAATTTTTTCGATCACTTGCTATTACTCAAGTTTTCTGTTGATACCTGTCTTGTAGAGCTGCTCAAATTAGGTCAGAGAAACAAAGTTGTTTCTTTATACTATCTGCATCATATCTGAAGCCAAAACATCAGTTTTAGATCAGACCCTTTTTAGACTATGATTTCTTGCACCTAATCAGGTAATATATGACTGGACAAGAGGTATGTACTAATCAGCGAGTTTATATGGGTAGCCGTGGTTTTACATCATAATCATGAACTCTAGTGTTTTATTCTTACTTCAGAATCATGTGTGGTTAATACTCATGGCTTTTGGATATGCTGAATCTTAGGATTCCGCAAGTTTTGGTCATCACTTTGAAGAAACCCCTTTCTCCTTTTGCAGAATCTTCAGAGAAAAAACTACCTTCTGTAGAAGAATTGTCATCCTTGGACTTGAAAACGTAAGTTTGAACAACCCCTTGCAAACATCATTACACAATTTAGGATTTTTATTTTTTATTTATTTATTTTTACTTAATTATGATCATAACATACTGTACAGGTATTTTTTTAAAGTGTAAAAATAACAGTTGTCTATACTTCTTAAATGTGAATAATATGCATCTACTTGTAATTAAGTAGAGAGAATAGACTATTAGTTTTTTCATTATTCTGTTTATACATAAGGGTTTTGGCATTGATAATTATTTGTTAACAAGATGCTAAGTATTGGAGAGTGAAGGAAATATGGCTGCTCGAGTTGAACATAATGATCACAAATGTGACAATTGGTGGAGCTTCTAATTGGCTTTGGATAGTCATACGACAACCCTCTCCCTCTCCCTCATCCCTCTCAACCCAAAACAAAAGGAATTTTTTTTTATTCTTTCGATGTTCCCTAAATTTAATGTTTAAACTATAGTTATCTTCCTTATATTGCAGTCATTTCTTCTGATTTTCTGGGTTTGCCTGGAGATTTTCACTCCTTGATGAAGGATGTTCTTCCTACTTTTCTTTAATCAGCTTCTTTAATTTCGAGGACAGACCTATGGCTTTTTTCGTCTATTTTATTGTATGTATTTCTTGCTACACACAGTTTCTCCAGTGATAGAAATGTTTGAACCCCCCCTACACGAAATCTGTATTTTCTACCAAGTTGAATTTGTAAATAGCTTGGATAAATGGTTTCTGAAATTGTGAGGACTTGTGGATAATGATTATCTTCTCAACCTTAAGTAGTAGAAGTGTTTTTATTTGGATCCTGATTAGAAATTGAAATTTAAAGAAACATTATTTTGGGTTTTGATTTCTGAAGAACTTTAGACTAGGAAAGCCTCCACACGTTCATTTTCTCACGCCAGTAGAATAAACGAAACTACAACTTTGAAAGGAGAGGTTGAAGTATGGAAGATGATTATGATTACAACATGTTTGGTCACTTTAATGTAGTTTCTCATCAAACCAGTGGTGCCTGTCTTTCTTAAATTACATGATATTAATATGATGATGGTTGCTGGAGGTTTGTTCATTGTGACTCGTGGACAACCTGGAACTAGGAAATATTCCTGCTCTGACTTTAGTTTGTACCGGAATGGGGGACAAATGTGGAACGTTTCGAAATGTTGGTGCTCGACTTGTTATAACTAATTATTTGAGTTGCTTCCCCGTCTATTTGTTGTGTCCCATACGTATTTATGCTGATTATACACTTCTGTAACTGGAAAATAGGGGAATCGAGATAACAGAGGCATTGCGGTTGCAAATGGAAGTGCAAAAGCGTCTGCACGAACAACTTGAGGTATGAACTGATAATAGAATATTTTCCAATTTGAACAGTCACCATCAAATGCTATTTTTTTGGACGAGAGGCATGAGATGAGAATTTTCAAACATGTTCCAATTATATACGCCTTTACATGTGCGGTGACATGAAGCATGATTTCTAATATTCATACATTGACGTGGGGCACAAACTACAGATATTACACTTGACGTGGGGCACAAACTACAGATATTACACTTGCTTTGTTGCCCTTCATCCTGCAATTGTAGAAATTGTGAACATGTACAAATATATGAAGCTGTAGCCCTGTGGCTCTTCTATCAATCTTCAACATTACGACTATTGACATTGGGATCTTATCCCCCCTTTCTCATATCTCCTCTTTCATGGAGTCATTAAATGAAACTATCTTAGCAAAACGTTCACTGTTCTTTGATGAGTTATAAGTGTCATATCTGCAGCTAATCATATTCCGTTCTGCAGATTCAAAGAAATCTGCAGCTTCGAATAGAAGAACAAGGGAGATACCTCCAGATGATGTTTGAGAAACAATGCAAGTCCGGTGCTGACTTGCTCAAGGGGACTTCATCGACTATAGAGAACTCCATCAGAGAGTTGACAGGTGCTGCACAAAATTCTCCTGGCAAAGATGATTCAGGATTACAGGCAGGTATCAGCAAAACAGGAGGTGACCAATCTAACTTATCCATAGCATCTGGAGAAAATTCTAAAGCTATAGGAGAGAAATTTAAAGCACTGGAGACTCAAGTTCTTGGAAATTCTGAGGCAAATATCGATGGTACATCACCATCCTCAAAGCGCGCTAAAGTGCATGAATAGGCCAATGTTCATCTTGTAATCCTTTGTATGACAATCATTTGATAGATGTTCAATTAGTCCTCAAGATAGAGACACACCCGTCTAGTCCTTACTTTAGATGCGTGCTTTTGAGCTTGGATTTGTTTCTTTCTTATGTTCTAGTGGATGAGCAAACTTGTGATTCCTATTGTCATTTTCTTGGTGTCTTTAGATTTGTGTTGTCTTTGAGATAAGAATGGACATAATTAAGACAACGCTGTCGTGTACCATGATTTCTGTATGCTTCTATGCTTTGTACAATTTTTCTCACCCATGATTTAATAATATGGGTTGTTTGAATATGAACGCAGTCAATACTGTATCTGCTTTACGGACATTAATGCTGAAGTAATGTACGGAAACGTGGAAGAATAAAAACATCAACAAATTGTTTTGTTTTAAATACCAAATCAGATTTAAAAATAGAAAAATTAAATCTAACAGTAAAGTCAATCTCAAGCTCCGTGAATCTAAACGTTCATAATAAGACATTTTGCATGTACCTTTTGATGTCTAGGCCCGTATTATAGACGGTCAAAATAAATTTGACTGTCCTTTTCACGTCTTCTAACTTTTATTGGGGGCTTTCTTCCCACATCATATCTAAATCCTGCCTCTTTCCCCGCTTTTACAACACTGCTATGTGGGTATTTGTATCCATATTCATCTTAATCCACGTGACTTTGTGCAGTGAAATAATACGATAACCATCCATTTTTGAGTACTTGATTAACAATGGAAAACGACATTAATGGATGAAAAAGAAGAGTATCGTTGGGGGAATAGTTGTGGAAAACATAGCCTAAAATTTGGAAGAGTTATATAATCTTCCATAACACTCTAGAATGGTACATAGCCTTGTGAGAAAGGCTAAGTGTAGAGTATTCTATCATAAGGACTTCAAGAAAGGTTTAGAGAATCAATGGCTATTGTAGGATAAGTTTGATCTTCAACTTCCAATCGAAAGAGTTGAAAGTATAAATAGAGAACGAGTCTATCATTATATTCTAGATGAGAATTATAAACTAACTTCAAATCAAGCCCCTACTTTCTAAGTACCATTACCTCACATTTTTTATTAGAGGTGTCATAAAAACTTAATATACCATTACTGTAATCAGATAAAAGAAATTGTCCAATAAGTTTCAATTTTTATTGTAAAATATCACTTACCGTAATTATAACTACTTAAGTGCTCATATAAATACTAAGAAAATTAAAATTTTCAATTTATAAAAGTCAAATGGCTATGATCAGAATTATCGCGTGCGTGATTATCATGATTTGAATAATGGCAAGTCAAGTTACTTATGAAAATAGTATGGAAAAAGTTCATACCCTACTTAACTTATTGAAGTCATCAAAAACTTCAAAAACGATATGAGGTTCTTCTTTAACACCACTCTTTCTAAGTCTCGTATCAACTTTTTGACTCCACATCAATCGATACAAGTATTATTTCCTACCTTCAACCATACAATTATTTAAGAGACCCATATCAAGAATTATAATTCAAGAAAACAGTTTCACATAATCAAGAGGCAAGTGAGTGCAAAAAAAGGCTAAGGATTAAACTTCTCAATCCAAGGTTGGTTTGACCAAAAACCTTGTTGTGGCCAAAATTTTAGACATGATTTAGAACACTAAGAAAAATGTAAACGTAGCTACTGAAAGTCTATGCAACTGACGAAAGCAAGTTGAAGACCTCGATTCAAACTATAACGAGCAAGTTGACAAAAACATTAATAGAAAAGTCATACGACGCCAATAAGGATACCTGCCTTATCCCTCACTTTCTCTCTATTACTGAATGGATATGCACTTGGCTCTATCTATCTTGTACGCTTAAAACATTAACGAAAGATGGCAAACAACCCACAACTACTAAAACAAATTTAGATAATAAACAAAGCAAGCAAAGCAAAGATACATTACTCCCACTTTATATGTATATGTTTCACTCTATATTGGTCTAACTATTATTATGAGATCTATATTGGCCTGACTATTATTATGAGATAGGCCGCCGCCTTCATTTATTTTTCAATTCATTGATTTTCCGCCTTGTATTCATATATATTTCCAATTCTCTCTATCATTTTTCATCATATATTCAATACCTACGCATCAAATTTTCTTACTAATGGTAATGCTAAACAAGGTAACAATTATTCATAGGAACCATCTCAATACGGAAGAAAAGAGAATGATGATAGAGGCATGCCTTTCACAACCCAGAGTGGGAAGCAACGTAAGGGAGTTTTATCAGCTACAATGTTAAATACTTGAAATGAATCCACCTAGAAGAGATCCCTCTAGAATTTGAAAATATATCAACACTTGAAATCATTGAAATGGATGACTCTAAAATCTGTTGCGACTTCAACGACGAAAATTCTATAGGACTAAACAAGATTTTAGGTCTTCAATTTCGAGTCCATCCAAGAAGAATTTAAAAGGTAAAAATCTTCGTTACTTGAAGTTCATGCTAATTAGCGAATAGACAAACTATGTAATTTTTTGAAGTGATTACAAAAGCTTAGGAGCCGTTCTCTTTATGTTTCAGATAAGTGTTTAGAGTTTTGAATTCATTTTGAGTTTTGTGTTTAGGGGGTGTATATTGAGATAGTTGAAAATGAATTCTATATTACATTTTCAAAAAAATCTGAATTTATTTTGAGTTTTGTGTTTTGGGGGTGTATTTTGAGATTGTTAAAAATGTGCTCTTTTTTACATTTTCAAAAATTGTTTTCGAAAATAAAAAAAGAAAAACGTGTTCTTTCTCTCTCATCTTCTCTCTCTCTCTTTCTCTATGTCCCTTGTTTTCAAGTTTTTTGTGGAATTGGCTTGAAAAAGTCCAAAACGATGATTTTATCGTTTTGTATTTTTGTGTGCAAATTTTTTTTCGTTTTCAAAAAACGTGTTCTCGAAAATAGGAAAGAGAACGCGTATTCACTGTTTTGAAAAATCAAAAACAGAAAACGACCCAAAACGGCCAAAGAGAACGCCCCTTAGTTTTTATTTCATTCCAATTACTTAGAATCAAAATGTTGTAACTCTACCAATTTGGGGATATAAAGGTGATTTGGGGATATAAAGGTGGTGAGACTGTTTATTATCTAAAGTGAGATTGTTTATTATCAATAGCCTCCCAATTTTGTTCAGTCGGCACAAGACATAATTTTAGGGTTGTGCTTAATGTGTACACTAAGAATAATCCATAATTTTAACATCATATTCATGCCTTCCACATCAGACATTTTGCTAAAACAACTAAACCAAACTGGGAAAAAAAAAATGAAGGCCAGTTTTTTTTTTTTTAAAAAGAAGTTTGTAAATACCATAAAACTTTTGACAATGAGTTTAGTTACCAACAACATTTTTTATCCTAGATCTAAAAGTTGTATCCTACTGCTCTCAGCTTGTGAGAAAAGTAAAAAGGTGAAACTCTTTTGAAAGCTTTTTACATAAGTTGTAGTTTGGTCGATTGAACAAGTTACACCTAAAAAGTTTTAAGTCTTCACATAAATCTCGCACAAAATCCATTACTTTAACATGAACAAAAGAAAAAACATAAATATCTTGGCAAAAAGTGATAACCGATGGGCACATGATTCACAATCTTGTCACTCTACATCAGCTTGAACATTGATATTCATCTTCATTCCCTCTAGTGTTTTTTGGATGTTATCCAAGCTCTTGTCTTGCCACAGTATCTCATGGAAAAATATGACGACTGACGGTTCATTGCCCAATCTTGAAGTGATCAAATTGCAAATATATGCCTACAAAGACCCAAAAATGGGAAGCAACGAAAGGGAAATTTCGTCTATGCAGCAAATTGTAAGTACAGATCTACCAAGAAGTATCTAGAACGTCGCATCCTTCAAGATTGGGCAACAAACCAACAATCGGCAAATTTGCTCATTTTCCTCGGATATTCGGATTCCACAAGGGAATTACTTTTACAGTCAAATTGAAAAGGGGTTAGGGGAAGAAGATCAGAGTGAAGTAGGGGGCTTCAGGGGCGGCGAGGTTGCAGAGAGTGGGAAGAAGGGAGAAGGAGCTTGTGCGCTAGGGTTAGATTTATTTCTGTTTTCCTTTTACTTTGCATTTTT